>QKWP01000090.1:9938-129103 GCA_003550325.1 Gigaspora rosea | reverse complement strand
AAAAAAAAAAAATACTTATACTTACTAAAAAAAAAAACATACTTACACTCACTAAAAAAAAAAACAAACTTATATTTACTAAAATAAAACAAAAAAAACATACTTATGCATACTAAAAAAAAAAAAATACTTATACTCACTAAAAAAAAACTGACTTACATCACCAAAAAAATAAAAAAAATAAAAAAAATAAAAATAACCAAACTTATACTCACTAAAAAAAAACAAACAAAAAAAAATTTTCAAAATTTTTTAAGCCCATTTAATTCACAAGCTACCAAGGATCATTAATATATACTACAAGTAGTATGAAAAAAACTTAAAAAAAAAACCTACCCTTTTGGTTAATTTTTATCCAATTTTTGCATTTTTCCAATTTTTGCATTTTTTTATTTTTGTATTTATTACCTGCCAGGTTACTATTATGTTCCAGATTTTTCATTAGCATATTTCAAATATAATATTTATAAAAATTACCTCATTGGCATTCTTTTAAATATACCTATTTTGCCATTTAGCGGTTTTTACATATAACCTTTTTCTCCAATACCTAGTTTTCAAATATAATCTTTTTTAAAAAACGGGCCTCCATTAGCTATTTTCAAATATGATATCACATAGATTATTCGGGGTCCTATTAAACCTATGTGGGCTGTTCTTTATAGAAAGTTATAATATTTATTATATAATAATTTTTTAATAGGTTTTTGTTATTAGAATCAAGTTTGTAATTAGAGTGCTATTTTATAAAAGCTTGCTGGTAATAGTGACCTGCACGTGATATTAGTATCAAAAAAGTATATAAATTTTGGAGTACATTTAGAAATATCAAAAAAGTAAGTGCAGGAGTCTCAAAAACGTAAGTTTGCAATACAGACTGTGTAGCGGTGTGCTATTATTGTTAGTATTTATATAAGCAAGAGTGTTTGTTTATATTTAGTGTGATTTGACAATTTGAAAGAGTGTGATAGAGTTTAGAATCAATTAGAGTGTTCTTTATTTATATTAATAAATGATCATGGCAAACATGCCTACATAGTAGAGCAAATATTACCCATTTATAAATAAAATATTCTACACTAAAAATACAGCACTTATGCTATGAGTGTTATATCTATTGTTTATATTATATCTATCATTGATGTTATTACTTTGATCTATGCTATTACCATCATGTCAATTCCTTATGGTATCTCTTTTCAATCTACAGTTAGACCTCCATAAGTGCATGCCATTAGGACCAGGCATAAGTATACATTTATAGAGAATATATAAAAAAATATATAGTAAATCAGAAGAAAGGTTCAATGCACATTATTGATAATATATGTATTTAAAACTCAGAATTGGAACTATTTTAATAGCTATTTTAATGTACAAAAATTTTTTTATAATGCCAGGCCAAATTATATTGATTATGGGCCAGAATTATCTTAATTCTGGCTAAATTAAATAGTTGAACAATTAAATATATTTTAACAAATATTGCTAATGATTACATTTATTATTTAGATAAAATTAATAAGTATCGTACAATAACTTAAAATATCTAAGCACATTTTCATAGCAACATAAAATATACTATTGTAGTCTAACTGTATTGTAATTGTATACAATTTTACATGTGATCTTAGCTTTTGTTTATATCGAATCCAGTATTTTAATTGGTCAAATTTTTATATAGATTATATATGTGCATTTATTGAGGTATATATATAAGTCTGGGACTGCAAAAATCTATAAGACTATATCTTGTATAGCTTAATTGGCTAATATAATAGAAATAGCATATTTGATATTTTGGATATAATGATTTTGTGATCTACATGATATACAATTAGGCCAGAATACATCAACAGAGTAACAAGGACTAACAATCTTTTCTACTTATTTTATATGTCCCACGCATAAACATAGTTTTTTTTTTTTATTCATGTATTAAATCTTTATAGTTAAATAGGATGGACACTTCTTCTCAAATTAAATAGATAAACAATTATTTTATTATCCATATTGGTAGCATCTATACTTTTATTACCAACTTCAGATATTCCATTTTGCTATTTTTAGCGCATTCTATATTTTGAATCAATTTTCTATCTAATTCAGATAAATCACCATTTTTTTTATCTTTTTCTATTGATTTTTGGTCTTCTAACCATATACTATAATTTTTGAATTTATCTATAGCTACCAGTATTGGCATTTGGACTATGTCCAATTAAAATTTTATTTTGACATGAACAAATATGACAGATACAGAGTGTAGATGATATTTTTTGGGACATGTGATCAATCGATTTTTGGGCCAGGCCAGTGTCATGTGTCATGTGAGCACCACAGATCGATATAAAAAAAAATGCACAGATCACTTTTTTTTTTTAACCAACCTTTTTTTTTTACTATTGCTATTTGTGTTGTTGCTATTGGTTTTATCTTTTGTTTCATTGTCAGTTGCAATTGCTGTTATTGTGTTTAGGTAAGACATTTCACTAGTGGCAGTTTACTTTTTTTCTTCTATTGTTGTTTCATTGTATCTTTGAGTTTTTTGTACTACTGTTTCATTTGTAGTATTTCATTTTTTTTCTATAGTATTGTCATTTTCTTACCGTTTCTTTTGCTGTTTCTCTTACTGTTTCTCTTTTCTTGCTATTTTTTTCTTTTGCTATTTCTCTTGCCATTTCTTTTGCCATTTTGCTAGGTGTCATGGTGCTATAATTGTTGTTAATGAGTAGGTTAGTATTAGATAAGGGATAGGGTTAGAGGTTAGATTGTAGTATTAGTGCAGGTTTAGTATAGAAATAATTATGTAAATGTAGATAATTATAAAATACATATAAATAAAATTAATATGAGAGGATTTAAATAAAAAAAGAAAAAAAATTAAAAATAAAATAAATCTGAACCTGAA
Organism: Gigaspora rosea; assembly: GCA_003550325.1. Taxonomy (NCBI): domain Eukaryota; kingdom Fungi; phylum Glomeromycota; class Glomeromycetes; order Diversisporales; family Gigasporaceae; genus Gigaspora; species Gigaspora rosea. The sequence goes on along the minus strand of QKWP01000090.1, from coordinate 126,192 downwards.
GACAGGCTCATTTTTTTAACTGTGCTAATTGTTCAACATATTCTTTATGCCATAATAGTTAAGAGTCATGATAGTTCTATTTGGATTATATTGACACCTTATTTATAAAGAAATAAATATTTATTTAAAATAAATAAAATAATTTTTTTTAAATAAAATAAATAAAAAAAATTAAAAAAAATAAAAAATAATTTAGAAAAATTAAATTAAACCAAATTTTTAAAATAATTTAAAAAACATTAAATAAAAAATAATTTAAAAAAATATTAAAATAAATTAAAATAAAAAAAAATTTAAAAACAAATTAAAAAAAAATAAAAAAAATTTAAAAATTAAACCGAATTAAAAAAAAACTAAAGTTAAAATATTAAAAAAAAAAATTAAAAAATTTTTAAATTTTTTTTATTTTTTTTTAATTCATTTTAATTTTTTTTCTTTTTTATCACAAAAATAAGATACTAGATCGTGATCAGTGAAAAAAGAAAAAAATAATTAAAATGAATTAAAAAAAATTAAAAAAATTTAAAAATTTTATTTTTTATTTTTATTTTTTTTTCTTTTTAATGTTTTAACTTCATTTTTTTTAATTTATTTTAATTTTTTATATTTATTTTTTATTTATTTTATGGATTAATCATTTTGTAACTGTAGGTTACTGTAACCCGTAACTAAGATCAGGTGTAACATGACTATCAAAACAACTTTTCTATAAGAATAAACCGTGCAATTAAGGTTAGGGTTAGTGTGAAGCTAGGGGTTAGAAAAGGCTATAGTATTTCAAAATTTAGCAAGAAATTTTTTTTGTTAGAACCCGAAAGGTAGTTTCTTATGTGAAATTTTAAGTTAGAAGCAGTTTTTGGCAAAATGAACGTTTGTTTGACTCTTCCCAAATGTGTAACGTTACACCTAATCTTAGAATTCGATTGGTTGATTGGGATGTGGTTACAGTAACCGCAGTTACAAATTTATTAACTCTTATTTTATTTTAATTTATTTAAATTTTTTTATTTTTTTTAATTCATTTTCTTTTTTTTTAAATTATTTTATTTTTTTTTTTTTAATTTAATGATTTTATTTTTTTAATTTATTTTATTTATTTTATTTAAAAAAAATTATTTAATAAATTATTTATTTAATTTCAGAAAAAAATTATCAAAACAACTACTACCAATTATTCGGGAGGATAATTAAACCTTGTCTTCAGGTTCGGAATTAATTTTATTTTTAATTGTTTTTCTTTTTTTCTTTAAATCCTCTTATATTAAATTTATTTATTTTTATTTTATAATTATCTTTATTTACATAATTATTTCTATACTAAACTCACACTAATACTATAATCTAACCTCTAACCCTATCCCTTATTTAACACTAACCTACTCATTAACATCAATTATAGCACTATAACACCTAGCGAAATAGTAAGAGAAACAGCAAGAGAGAGAAATAGCAAGAGAAACAGCAAAAGAAATGATGACACTATAGAAAAAAAGAAAATGAAATACTACAAATGAAATGGCAGTACAATTAACTTAAAAAATGACGAAATGAAAATAGAAGAAAAAAAAGTAAACTACCACAAGTGAAACAACTTACCTAAATGAAATAACAGCAATTGCAACTAATGATGAAACAAAAAATAAAACTGAAGATAATACCAATAGCAACAACACGAATAGTAATATTAAAAAAAAGGTTGGTTAAAAAGTTGGTTAAAAAAAAGGTTGGTTAAAAAAAAAGGTTGGTTAAAAAAAAAGTGATCAGTGTATTTATTTTTTTTATATTGATCCCTGAAACGGAAAGTGCTCATATAATTACGTAACACTGACCTAGCCCAGAGATCAATTGATTATGGGACCTAAAAAATCTCACCTATACCCTGTATCTGTTAACAAATATGGACATGGACTAATCCAAATTGTGTTTATATCTATATCTTTTCTATATTAAAATTTTCAGAATATTCTGGATGTTTAGCAAATTTTAGCCTCAATTTTGGTTTATATTCAGAATATTTCGAAGCTATAGCCTATGCATTTTATTTGGACTAAGTGTCTAATATAGACAATATGGACATAGTCTATAAATGTCCATGTCCAATGGTCCATATTGTCTATATCCATATTTTGCCAACACTAATAGCTACTATCTCCTCTATACTATCATCAAGTTCTAAACTTTTCTTTTTATATAATGGTTTAATGTTTCACTTTTTAGAGATTTTTTGATTCTAGTATTCTTTTTTTTTTTTTGTTATCATCATTATTTCTAGCTATCATTTTCATTCTTCTTTGTTTATTAGTTCATTAACTTTTTTAACTCCAATTGCAACTCAACAAAATTCTTCAGATCTTTTATTTCATTAATATGATCCATATTAGCTGATTTTTGATAATTCTCTGGACTCTTTTTTTGAATCTACTTCATTTTTATAACAATATCCTGCTTTATATATTTTTTTGTCATATTATAGTTTTTCTATTTATTAATAAATATCTTCAATTCATTCGTTTCTACATCATTTTCATACTGATAACAATCCAACTATAGAGGGGTTACTAGCATATCCTGTTTTCTGGTTCAAATCTGTCCAAATAAGACCTTTTCTTGTGTACTCAACTTCTATTTAAATCTAACTAATCCTTCTGTTGATTCTCTATTCATTCCTATTAGCTTTTCGATTGTTTTATCTTTGTAAAATAACATATTACATAATATATGTACATTATTTTTTAAAATCAAACAAAGAAGGCATTTTATGTGTAGCAAAGTTGTATTTTTAGCAATTTTATATAGTATACAAGACTGATTTAGATAGCCATTTTTATATTTTTTGTGAATTTGTCTTGTTGCTTCACTTTGTTTTGTTTAGATGAATCTGAATTACATATCAAGTAATCTCATAGTGTACTGGCTTTAAGTGACCCAGATTTATAGTTATACAAACCCTTCTAATCAACTAATAATCTGGGAAAGTGTGTTATATGATATTTGCTTATTTCAATTGGCAAATTGGCCAGAAATATATAAGTCATATATTTTTGACCAGAGATATATAGAAAAGCCCAAAAAAATAAAGAATAATTTAAAAATAAAATTAAACTAAACTAAAAAAATAAAAATAATTTAAAAAAAATAAAAAAATAATCTAAAAATAAAATTAAAGTAAATTAAAAAAAATAAAAAAATAATTTAAAAAAATCTAAAAAAACAAATAAAAAATTAAAACAAACTAAAAAAAAAAATTTAAAAAAAAATAAAAAAAATAATTTAAAAATAAAATTAAACCAAATTAAAAAAAATAATTCAACTATTTTTGACAATCTCTTATACCAAATTATTTACAAAACTGATTTATAAAAACATTAAAGCTATATATTTGTATATAACAAAAGCTTTATTAAGAAGTAACTTGGATAAAGAGTTTTAGAGCAGATACAAGAAAACTAAAACAGATATAGAAAACTTTATTACTATAGAAGATATAGTAAAGCAACAACTCTGAAGATTTTTGTCAGAAGATACAAAAGCTTAGACTAAAGTATATTTTTGGTTAAATATAAAATATTTTGAAGAAAAATATATTACAGAATTTCTTTTTAGAAGATCTTTTAGATGCAAAGTTCTCTATAGATTTTTTATATTTACTCATATTACATATAATGCATAAATAGATATAAAGTAGAGACTTATTTGTTCAGTATATTATTTAATTTTTACAATCTCATGCAGGTTTAATATTATACTTTTTAGTTCTGTTATTGCTCTTTTTGTTTTTTCTATTTTGTTTTTTTTATTTTTTTTATATATTTTTGGTTAGGGTGCCATTTATCATGTAATATTTTTACTTAATAGCCACCCCATCCATGTATGGTGTGATCATTCTAATCTCAATTCAGATTGGTTAATATAATGATTAATATTTATAATATATTATATAAATATATAATATTAAATAACTCTTGATCTACTGGTCTGTTTTGGATGATTTTACTACCAAAATGTTCATCTCAATTAGACGATTCCAACAAGTCCAACATTATCAAAATCCAATCACAGGGTCATAAGATTGCTAAAGTTTTGCATTATTATATATATTGTTATAGAATAAGTTGTAGTTAATTTTGGTAGAAATTAGTTTAAAAATTAGAACTTAATAAGGAAATTTTGTAATAACTGTATTTAGTAATAGTGATATGCGAAATTGATGTGCAATGATACTTAATGACGCTTAGCGACACTTAACGATGCTTAGCGACGCTTAATGACACTTAGCGACGCTTAACGACGCTTAGCGACGCTTAGCTCAATAGATATATAAACCCACCTTATTTCCTTTAGTTTTAGAGAGATCCAGACATTGTATTTTATCTTTACCTTTATATTTATTATCCTCCCTCATTATTAATAAACTTTTGGGATTTCTAAGGAACAGACACCTTGGAATAGCCCTCTTGTTAAATTAATAAACTGTCTATTATCTCTTGTTGTTTTATATCGAACTGCTTTAGAGAAGTGTGTAGTTTCTTACAGACATAAAAGAAACTATACTTCCCTCTTGCACAACGCTTCACGCCCAAAGTAAGGGTTCTCAGGAGCCGTGTGATTGTTACTTTATCGGAATTAAAGAAGGCTTCCGGTACTGTAACAATATATACTATATATTAAAATTTATATATAATATTACAAAACCTTAACGATCTTGGGACTCTGTGATTGGATTTTAATAATTTTTGCTTGTTAAAATCGCCTCATTGAGACGAACATTTTGGTAGTAAAATCATCCAAAATGGACCAGTAGAAAAAAAGTTTCTTAATATTAAATAATATTTATATTATATATGCTGTACCCGGTACCCAATTCGGAATCGGGCTGCCCCAAATAAGAATTTTGTAGCAGAATTAGGACTTTAGGCAACTTTAGGGTTAGGGTTAGGGCTAGTGTTAAAGGTAAAATTAGGCCAGATTCCAAATTGGGACAAATTCCAAATCCGGGTACAATATATATATATTATATATCATATATAATTTAATATATATATTATATATATTATATATAGACATGATCACTACTCTGACCCATGTACCCATGGTATAAATAATATAATAAATGCATGCTCCTTATTTGTTTAGATTGAGTTAGTTTTTCTTTTTTTTTTGCATATCTCTTTGTGTTCTTTTATTTATTTTATTCTTTTTGGATCCTATTCAGTAGCTTAGTTAAAAAGAATTTAATAGAATAGTCTTTGACAGAGCTAATGAAGTTATCTAATTCTATGGATTCTATGGAAGTTAGTATGGTGCGGGACGAGCTGGGTCAGTCCGGGCCTGCTTATACCCGAAACTCAGCTCGAAAATTATTTGTAAGCCCGAACCCGGCCCGAATAAAAAAAAAAGCCCGTGAAATAAACTGGGCTGGGCCTTATTTAAAACCATACCCAACCCGGCCTGGCCCGCAGATATATATATGCACATAAATACGCAAAATTGGGTGCATGCTCAAATTTTTCTTTTCAATTAGTATCATTATTTTATCTCCAAGCGAGGGATTAAACCCCAAATGAGTGATTTAAACCCCATACGAATTAAAGATATATAAAGGTGTAGTCTCAAGTGGACAATTGTAGATGATTCTTAATGATTGTTAATAGTATTTAGTATGCCGATGTATTGATTTATGCTAATAAAGAGAACTTTAAACCCGTAATTATGTTGTTAGTTTATTGATTTTACTATTTAACCTTAATTACTATTTGTTCACGATCGAAGCCAAATTGGTTCAAAACCTTATCAAGCTCTCCCCGGTCATAATACTGGCAAGGTAACTTTTTTGCAAAAAGTAAAAAAAAAGTTAATTATCTTTACTATAGCTTATATCAAGAGAATAATATATGTACTTCATCCCACTATAACGAGAGTGAGTTGTATATATTTTTGTAATACGTCACAAACTATAATATCAACTGAAAATGTTCCTTGGAGTTAATTTTCATATGTGTAAAAAGTCTATCATGAGCATGAAGAAATTATGTATTTAAAATAAGTTATCATAAGTGTTGCCTATTTATAAAACATTTACCTAATTATTTAAAGCTGTTTAAATATGAAATGTAGATTTTGTACCTTATGTCGTATTAAAAGTTTTATCAGGTAAAAGTTTACATAAGCTTCTTATATTAAGTCATCGTGTCAACTGAACAAATTGTAATCAAGTTGACTTTAGATCAGAGATGGCACCGAAACCTTTTTTGGCGATTCCGAAAGTTTTAGGTTTCGGATTATAGCTTCCGAAACCTTATCCAAAAACTCGAAACCTCACTCGAATCCCGAAACCTCAACCGAAACCCCAAAACTGCTAAAACATTAGTAACTTATTTGTTTATTCTCTCCAAAGTTGGTGCCGAAACCCTTTTGTGCCAAATCCGAAAGTTTCAGGCTTCGGATTATAACTTTAGAAACCTTATCCAAACTCGAAACCTCACCCGAAACCCAAAACCTCATTCGATTACCTGAATACCAAAAACTACTCAACTTCCATATATATTGATTACATTAATGTATTATGTACCTCTTTCAATGATACATCAAATGCATTGATGTATGCAATGTATCTCTTCAATATATATTAATCGCACTGATGTATATTATATATCTAAAGGTTGCTTTTGCAAGCATCAGTTTTTTTTACTTATTACGTAAAAACTAGGTACAATATTAAGTAATAATAAGTAATTAGTATGTCCATATCTACTAATGATAGAATTAATAAGTTACCGCAGAATTAAATCAATTTTGGTTTTAAAAGGCATAAAAATACTTATCGATTTATCATTTGCAATTTTTTCTATCGTCCTAGAATTTTGAAATCAGTTGTAATAACGGTATGATATTAAAAATAAAGTTGACCAGCTTTAAAAAAACCCAAACAAACTGAGGCAGTGAAAAAAATTGCCAAAAACATAATTAAAAAAAATCTATATTATATTATAATTTATTCAAAAATAATTTTACATTTTGGGTTACATTTTGGGCTAATTAAAAATGGCAACTTTGTTATATTTTTGAGTTTCGGATTATAGGTTTGGGTTTCGGTTTATATTTTCGGGGTTTCAGGTTTCGGAGTTTCGATTTTTTTAAAAAAATCCGAAACTAGTTTCGGATTAGAACCATTCCGAAACTAGTTTCGGGTAGGTTTTGTTTCGACGCCATGTTTGCTATAGATACAGTATAAATTTGCTTCTGGACCTCCTGGTTGTTATATTGAACCGGCAAGCAATGCATGAATTTTGATCCATAAAAATGCCCAATGTTTAGGATAAACATAAGAATTTGCTTCCAGATTTCCTGGTTATTAAATTGAACCAGACAAGCAATAAATGGATTCTGATCTACTAAACGCCTAATGATTAGAATAAACTTAGTAAATGGAATGAAATATGAAGGCTATTCAGATATTAAGAATTGCTACTTTTACGTGATTATGTTTATTTCATAGACAACCACTTTATTCACCAACAGTTAGTTCATAGGTAAGTTTATTTTACAGACAATCATTTAATAGACAAGCTCATTTCGTAGACAGTTTTTTACTTTACCGACAGCTCATTTAATAGGCTATTAATCTCACCAATAACTCATTTTACAGACCAAGTAATTTAATTATTGTTATTAGGATTAGCTTTGAACTAGGATTAAAGTTAGTACAATATATAAGAAAAAAACTTCTATGAAATAAGTCGTCAATGAAATGAGCTGTCGGTGAAATGAACTATCTATGAAATAAACTTGTCTGTTAAGTGATTGTTGATGAATGGTACTGTTCTGATAACACTTAAATATCGATAATTAGTGATACACGTGTAGTATATTCCAGGTAATTGGGCAAAAATGAGAAAGATCACTGACATATCAGCTTCGGTATGTTAGTTATGCTTTTCCAGTAAACTTTGTTTATGCCAAATTACTGTAATCGATTTATCCCCTACCATTTATGCATTATCTCAAGATTATTAGAATTTAAAAGATAAAAATATAAATTAAATAAAAAATTGAAAAATAAAAAAAATAATAAGATAAAATTAAATTATAAATAAAAAATTGAAATTAAATAATAAATAAATAAATTGTGGAGAATTAAAAATATGGTAAATGAAAATTAAATTAAATTTAAGAAAAATAACTATTGCACTTCGAACTTATTTTTAATGATTGTTACGTAATAATCTTACTGTTTATACTCTTTGGCTTTAATATATTACAAGAGCCAATGTTTTTGACTATAAGTTCATCGGGCATTATCGGGCCTGATCGGGCTTTTTTATGGAGCTTGAGCCTGGCCCGATATTTAACAGGCCCGATCTGAACCGGCCCAAACAATAGCGGGTTTAAAATTATAAGCCCGAATTGACCCAAAGCCCGGCCAAACCTGCAAGTTTCCAGGCTTAGCCTGGCCCGTTCTGCACCCTAGAAGTTAGTATGATAGGTCATGTTTGGATACAGTTATTACAGCCAGATAATGTTGGACTTGCAATTGGAGAGTTTTTATATATATAACTTTTGTTAGTATATATAAACTTATTAATGTAGTACTAGCAAAACTTTAAAAAATAAAAAACTAAAGTAAAAAATAATTTAAAAAAACAATAAAAATAAATAGATAATAAAAAATAAAGTTAAAACTTTTAGTTTCTATTTGGCTATCCTTTAAATATATGTTATTTTAGTTTGCAATAAGAGATTTAAGAAAAACTGCTAAAAATGATTTGTTTTTTAATTGATTGTGAAGAGCTAGAAAATTAGTATTAATAGTAAGCAGAAATATTTAAATTAACATTTAACTTTTATTAAAATAACTATTACAAAACAATTATTCAAATTGATATTTTTTATATTAATTTTAAATAATCTGATTAGTGATTTATTTTATTCAATGAGAAACAAAATTTGTATTCAACTATAGGAACTTGCGGGAATTAGTAAACCAAAATTCTGATCTGTGATCACTGTATATATACTTTAAAATGATGCAGATCTGACCACTAGATCATAAGAATTTGGACTGTAAAATTGTACATACAAAGCCTTTTTCTCAGTTAAATGAATATATTATATAATCATTTATTTATTTTTTGTTTTTCTTTTTTATAAGAAGAATGTAATGTTAACTACTGAATCAATTTATCTGGCCTAATTAGCAACTCAACTAGAATCTCTAGACAAATTTAACTTTGGAGTAGTGATACTACTGAAATTGATTTTTGAAAAGGCTATTTCGTCCTTATTAGAGAAAATTAAAATTTTTTATAAAGAAAAGCAAAAAAATTTATATAGATATGTTTCTTATAATTTCATCTATTTAAAAAAAGTATTAAATAATTTTGCCTTTTAAGTAAAATAGGTCAAATACAATTTCGGCTTCAAATTTTAATTTCAAGTTTTAGAACCTGAAATAATTTCATCCTCATGTATACTTTGGTGTCAATTTATTATAATAGATTTACTATATAAAATAGTTGTTTATTCTATATGTTCATTTTATTTGTTCCCTCTTCCTTTCTGAGTCCTAAAAGTGATGTTAACTAAAAAATTAACTACAAACAACCATATTAATAATAATAATAATAATAATAATATAAACCTAGAGAAAAATGTATTTATGACCCCTTTTAGCAATTAAGACTCTTTTCATTAGTACATACTATATTTACTCTAATAAACCTTATTTGATTTATGCATTACAATACTGTACTACTAGAAAATGTCTGAGTCACTGAAAAGGTTTCTATGGTCAAATCTTTCCGAGTGCATGTGTTCTGTGTTATTTCACAAGTTAGGTTGATTTCAAATTGACTTTAAGTCCTTCTTAAATTTTGAAATGATGTATGTACTTTATTTCTCAATTGGTAACAATTAAAAAAAGATAAAATTCTATGACAAAATGGTAAAAATTATATGACCATTAATAATGTTAATTATATTGTAAACATTTATTTGCATAAATAAAAAGTGATAAAAATTTACATAAAATTTCATAAAGAAATTAGAAAAGAAAACTGCTTTATAAATTTAAATAAAAAAAATCACATAATCAATAAAAAAAATATAGCAGTAAAAAATTCGAAATTTGAAAAATTTTTACATTACCACGTAGAATGCATTCACATTGTCTTGCACATAATAAATTACTTCATTTGTGCCTACCTACACCATTTTCCTTGCAAAGTGTAATGTTAATTTTCACTTGAATTAATACTGAATTGATGATTTTAATAATTTCCAGGTCTAATGTACTTTTGAAACACTCTATTCATGAACCCGTTCATGAACAGCGTCATCAACTACTGCATGAAAGATAAACAATACCACATACAAATCTTTTTAATTGTATGTTAAAAATTTATTATAATTAAAAAAAACATTCACAGATTTTGTCTTGACTAGCATGCTTCGTTATTTTGGTGCACGGCACAAATTATCTTATCTTATAATAAACTTGCGTTCCTTGCTTATTTTCAATTGGCTTAATTGTATGAAGTTTTTAATTACACCAATATAAAGAATTTTAAAATTATGAGTTATCCGATTTGTTTGGTTTTTAAGTGCAGTTAAACAATCATATTTATTTCAATCCATTAAAGAATGTTTTTTTTCCTTTGAAGAATAAGCATTTTTAATTTTTAATCAAAGATTTCATGAGTCATGAGCGAGAAGGTTGCATCATTCAATATTAAGAAATTCATAATGAAAAAATTTGTTATATGAATTAATATAATTAATATGATGTAATACGCAATATATTTGAAAATTCTATAATATGTAACAATAGTTTAATAGGAAATAGAAACTAGAAAATTATTTATATCATGCAAAGTAATAATAACAAAACCCATCGTTTAATGATGGTCCAGTATATAGTTTTATATTAAAGTCATACATCTTTTATTGTGAATTATCTCATTTAACAATTATTTATTATGATAATTGAAAATATTCGAATAATTATGTACAATTCGAAATTGTAATATTAGAAGATTTCTCTTTAGTATAGATAACTTTTTGTCTAATTCATTAATTGGGGTATTTCGCAGATCAGTATGATATAGGTAGAGCTTCGGATTCGTATTTGCTATTCGAATAATATTCGTATTCGGTGAATATTCGAATAAAATTTTTTAATAATTATTCAATAAACATGAATATTCGAATAATTGTCTTATTCAAATTATTCGAGTAATATAATTATTCGAATATTTTATTCTTATTCGAATAATTCATTATATTTGTATAATAATTCCTATTTGAATAATTTATGATATTCGAATAATATTCAATATAGTCATCAAAATGTAATTTTTTTCTATACTAGTTTGTAATCTGTGCTTTGCACATGATATTTAATATATATTTTAAGCTAACCAAACCAGAGTTATCCATTAAAACGCTTCACCGACAGTTTCTAATAATATCTTATACTTTTACTTCATGTATAACTACAATTCAATTTACCAAACTTATAACAATACTAGGCCAACTTTTATGAGTAGGGTAAACTTTACAGTTAAATAGCAGTTTAACAAATCGCTTTTGAATTATTGTAAACTTCTTTTGGATCTGGATCTTGCACTGCTCTTGCAGCCTCGAAGCCAATCTATTCAACTATCAGTGTTCTAGGCCTTTCACCGCTGTTACTATAACAATATTTCTGCACCCCCGATATTACCTCATTTCCTTATTCTACCTCTGCCTTATAATCATCACTTTCCCTTACATAATAATTAATTGATTGATACTTCCGATTGCAATTCTTATTTTGTTTCTCGAGTACCCTAGCAATAGCAAAAAAATTTTGGGTCATGTGACAATCTGCAGTAAATTAGTCAATAAGGATTTCCAATTTGGTATAACATAACATGATCAGGAAAATTCAAAACAAACGTTCGCTCTAAAGAAAATTAGAAGAAATCGCTTATTTCTCGATAAACTTCATAAGAAACAACCTTCTGCGCACTAACAAAAAATGTCAGGGAGGTAATTTTACCTATAGCACTCTCTAACCCTGACCCTGTTCCTAACCCTAGCCCTATCTAAATAAACTTAAAGATTTTTATCAGTTATCACGTGACCAGAACTTTTGTTGCCATGACTAGGGTACTCTTGTTTCTCCATACTTACCCTATGTTATTACCATATATAGATCTTTTTTATTACTATCTATAGTTGTCCCGCTTTCCATATATGTCCTTCTATAGATATGTTTAATTACTATACCCGAACTTCATATTAATTAATTGGAGTTATTATCTATTGTATTAAAGCATAAACGTCCGTCAGTCACGCTATCGACCAATCAGAAAAATTCAACTGGTATTTCCGTTTTACCAAAATATATATAACTTGCCGATAACTCTTTATCCGAAAGGTTGTAACCTTTAACAAAATCTAATAACCGGACCCTAATTCAAATAAAAGGATAACGGTTATATCCGGATAAGATACTTATATTATAATGCATCAATCAAATAAAGTAATTCTTTATTTTTAAAATAAAAAAAAAGATTTATGCATGAAGTTTGTACTTTATACATTCTATTCTAACTTACGTATTCGACAGGTGTCATTAATAGTGGCCAGACAAAGAGATCTAGGCGTATTTCAGAAATAAATAAGAGTTTAAAAAATCTTATTTGTGTATCAAAATTTTGAAATCGGAAAATGAATGGGTGTTTAGAGACTCCCATTTGACGAATAAGTAAAACTTTTTTTATTATGCAGATCAACAAACTATTTAATAATAACTAGAGTTGCAGTCGTAAGTTGCAGTGAGTGATTTTTGTTTAATTTAAATTATTTTATTTTTAGGTAGTGTTCTAAAAATAATGTAATGTTATTGTACGGGTTGGTGGTGTAAAAGTGTGTGGTTTGGTGGGATTTAAGTAGAGATGGGGAAAATGCGCATTTTATAATAAAATGCACATAAATGCGCATTAATGCGTATGATATATAAAATGCACATGATACCGCATGATAAAAAAATTATTTTAATTTTTATCTTTATTATTAATAATATATCTAAATAAAGATACTACATATTGATTCTTAATCAGATTTTGCCTATATATATAAATATTTACAAATTTGCTAATTGTAAACTTCATCGTTGCTTATCTTATATAATTGACACCTGACCCGTGGCTCTGCCACAGTAGCTTCGTATAAAACTTAGAACCTTAGTTAAAATCTGTAAATTCGCATTATATAATATTCATAAATATGCTGAGTTAATTTGCATTGAACGTCACAAAAAATTTTGTTACTGAACATACAATTCTATTAACTACAGTATTTGGTTAAGATTGAGTTAGTTTGCATTAAAATTATGTTATTATAAAATTCTGCACATAATTCACACTCTATTTCAGTATAGTTGAGTCAGTTTTTATTAGAATTATTGTGATTTTTATTTAAGTTTTTATAAAAAATTCTATTATAAAATTTGTTCGCTATACCAGTAATTGCAATAAATAGTGGTTAGTTTGAATCAGCATAAGCTAGCTATAAAAAGTTCGTTACAAAGCTCATTACTCCAATAATAGATAGTATGCAGCTTAGTTTTATTGGTGAATGCCAGTTTTTAAAATAGGTGTTGCAAAGAGAAAACCTTATATTGCTATATTAGTTTTAGCTCATTGATCACCTTTTGAACATAAACGTAATTTTATTAGTTCATAGATCGACATAAAACTACGAATCATTGAGAAAATTAGTTGATTATCAGATAATTTTGGCAGCAAAAATTCCAACCAAAAATTCTAGAAATCAATCATTAAATATTTGGTTGAATGTAACTTTTTTTGGTATTCGCTAATATATTAACTATTTTATCATATGTTTTATCTATAGCGGAGCATTTGTCATATTCTTGCACTTGTTCTTGTACTTGCATTTATTCTTGAACTAGACCATTATACAAAACGTTTTCAAATTCGTGAATTTTTTTTAGCCCAAAATAGTTTATAAATATTAGGCAATCAGACAACAAAAGTAAATTTGAAAAATTCACGTTCACGATTTTGTGTTGTTTAAGGGCATTAAAAATGATATTAATTACTCGAATATTATAATAATTACTCGACCATGATGATAGTTATAATCATCTTACGTATTCCTGTTAGTTTTTTTACATCTAGGTCACATTTTTCGGATACGAAAATCAAAAATGTTAAAGTGAACAGACCCAGAATTAAAGTATATAGATAGATTAGAATGTTAATTATACTTATTTTATATTTAATTTTTCTATCCAAAATTTTGATGGGATAAAATGCGCATGATTCAGAAACGTGCGCATTAATGCGAATTCATGCGCATGATTGAGGAATTATGCGCACGCATGAAACCCATCTCTAGATTTAAGTATTTTGTATGTAGGAGGCTTGGGTTGGGATGGATTTTTTTAGTTTGTGGTTGATAGTATTACTCTCCTTTAGGAATCAGTTCATGCCAAATTAGCTTAAAAAAATCTTTACGTTTTTATATACTCTATACTATACATTAATGTATACTTTTTACTCTATTTAAATTTACTATTTCGAATTCGTAAACCATTACTAGAGTACTGCCTACCCACCTTGCAAACTTACGTTTTATTTATACTTTTTTGATGAAATTTCTTGTTATACTTTCTAGTAGATCTCAATTTCAGATTAGCAGATCCGTGCTGATTTTCTTTAAAAAGATCGATTCCCGAACATGGCGGCAGTGTATTTAAAGCTTCACTGACACGAATGGCTTATGTCTATTTTATGATATAAAAATTACATGTTTTATCTACTTCTGTATTTTATCCGTATTAACGTTAATCTTTATATTAATAAGCCTCAATTACTATTTATTTTGTTAAAATAAAGATTAAAATTTTTTTCTTATTTATTGTCGCAGATCATAATTTAAAATGAAATCCACATTCTATACTTAACCTGCTAGCCTTCTAAAACCCATTAATACTTGTTTATTATAATTTTTTTTAAAACTAACCCTAACCCTAAACCCCTTACTCTAAAAAATGTACTCCCAAAAAATTTAGTTTTCGAGATTTTATACTATCATTTCATTTTAATCTGGATTTCATTATGATCTGTCACATTTATTAATACCTTATAAATAATAAAACCGTAACAAGCAATCTAATACAATATAGTCTGTTTTAATATTGTGTAAGTTAGAAATTTTGACCGAAATTTAAATATTAGCCAATTGGCTGTTGGCCGTTTGCCAACCAATTGCTAAAAAAATTAGCCGCAAAAAATTGCTAACACTGACCAAATGTACTGAGCAACATGGGTGGTACGAAGTGCCACCCATTGTACTAACAATTCATATACGGATTGAATAATTAAATCCAGATTCGTCCAGATTCAGGTTATATACAAAGTAGTATTCAGATTTGATTTGAATGGCCTTTAATTAAAGAATAGGATCGAGGTACTACTACAGTACTACCTTTGTTAACTCTCATAAGTAATTAATACTACAGTATAAGTGAAGCTGCTATAATTTAAACTTATTAAACCTAAGAATGGTTTTTTGTCTTATTACAAATCTTCATCATGACGACTAATTCACAGACTGCATCAAACATTTAATTTTATATTTTAGAATATAATTTTATTATTTTACGGTTTCTATAAAACTCGTGGGTACAGGAAAACAGAAGATACTGGCTAGTTGATATAAATAAATATATACAATTTATAATAAGATTAAAAACCGGTTTATTTCTTACAATGTATGACGAAATTTAAAAAGTCAAAAGTTTTATTTGGGCATCTCATTGTCCTCCTTACATAACCTTAAAATCAATAACTTATCGGCGCCCTCCCTACATTGTTTCGTAAACTAACTCTTAAATTGGGGCATGATTAATCAGACAAATTAAGTGATATTCCGACTCAGATCTAAACGATTTGTAACTTGTATATTTATAAATAAAAAAAATAAAAATACGAAATTAACACGCCTTAATCAGATTGCAAATTAAAATTTGATTACCATAAACAGCCAACCAGTATATCCGGATAGTTACAATAGTCAAATCACGTATATATAAACAAATTCTAATGGGTATTTAGAAAAAATTACGTTAGATAATTTTATTTGTACATAATATCCAGCATTATAACGTACTGACTTCCCGTTCCTGGTTTCGCGCAACTATGTTGCACAGCTACATATGAATAATTTTGGTAAGTTCGAGTATATTAGTTAGTAATTATAAAATCA
The DNA here is from genome assembly GCA_003550325.1 of Gigaspora rosea. Lineage (NCBI taxonomy): Eukaryota > Fungi > Glomeromycota > Glomeromycetes > Diversisporales > Gigasporaceae > Gigaspora > Gigaspora rosea. The sequence continues at coordinate 109,914 of QKWP01000090.1, read as the reverse complement.
CATATGATATGGCCTCATTTTTAGTAATCAAACTTTAATTCGATTTAAATATACAGATCGACGAATAATTAAATTATATACTGTAAAAGGTGTTCATTGATATAAATAAATATTACAATTTACAATAAGTTTAAAAACTGGTTTATTTTTAACAATGTATGACGAAATTTAAACATAAATTACTGTGAACACATGTTTATATAATTATTAATTACGTATTTGTTTGTTTCGAATAAACTAATTTTTTTCGCCAAGAGCCTTTTATGATGGTCTTTGACAATCGCCAATTATCAGTTCATCAGTTCGGTAAAATATCCGAATTGAAAAAATAAAATTTATCAAACGTACAAAAAATGAATATATAAATTTAGATCAAACTAAGCATAAAAGTAATAAAAAATGCAAAATTTTATAAATTTTCTTAAATTCATAAAGTAAAAATCAGACAGTACAACGTACTGTACAATGTACTATAAAATTTGTTTGACAAAAGTTTCACCCAAATATACATAAATAGTTAGTACACCTTCCAAAACGGGCCAAAATTTACAAGAAAAAAACCCGCTTCCGCTAATCAATTCCAAATATATAAATTCATTAACAACAAATCGCTTAAAGGCGTTAATAAAACGATATTAGAAGCAGTATCGATTAACAATAAAATAATTTATGATAATGAAGATCATATAAATAAGTGTATTTGTATTTGAATTTTAATTAAAAAATAAATAAGATTTGTACATCTTTTATTTGATAATTAATACGTCTTCCTGTTTTATCAAAATAAGATTTACGAATTTTAATTCTGAAACCCCTTATTATTATAATGTTCCACATCATTTCTGAATTTATGTGGATTCTCAATTGGCATGTGTTATATAATGTTCTGCATCACTGGATTCTCAATTGGCATGTGTTATTCGTGAATTGTGAAATGTCATTTGTCATTTTAGAACTGCTATCCATTTATCAATTAATAAAAAAAAAGCGAAAATAATAATAATAATAATAAAGTAAAAAAAAAATTAAAAAAAAAATAAATAAATAAATCAATTAAATCAATAAACGCGAATAAAATGAATCACTAAATATTAAATGCTAACTTTTCATACATTAAAAGAATACATTCGAATATTTATATATTTTAACAATTAATTAATAATTTTTGCATTCCCGCGTAGAATACATCCGCATTTGTTTTTCGGTGTCTTGTCTAACCTGAATCTAATAAGAATCTAATAAGAAGATAATTACTAAATGGTTTTTTTCTTTAAAAAAAAACAAATTTATCTTTTCCAGGTTTTTTCATGACCGTCATGCTCAGCCTGGTGGTAGCACAGTTTATTTCGTAAAATTTTCGACATAACAAACTTGCATCCCAAGTTATTCCTAATGAAGCAATAAAAGAATTATCATAAATATCAATGAAAAGATCATTGCAAATATAAATGCAATCATTAATAAGTAATTACTGTATTCTATGCCCTCATGTTCTGTGAAAATCGAGAAAGAACACATTTCAATTCAGAATTGAAGTAAATCAGAAATGACTCGGAACAATAATAGTATAGAATAATATTTTTATCAGGCAGCGTTCAACTTGCGCTTTACTTATTGTATTCCGTACTGTGTAAAGTATGTAATAGAAAAATAAAATAAGTGCTTACTGTACAAGTATGTATTCATATATATAATATAATAATAATTTACAAATAACTGAAAGCCAGTATAAGTTTAAAGTGTAATTGATTTATATCGACCTATTAAATAAATGTAATAAACAACGAAATATTAAAATCGTGTAAATACATTAAATTTATGATGTAGACAAGTTTTACACCGGGTAATGCTAGTTATATATATAAATTATAAGATATTTAAAATACGTATACTAGACAAAATAAATATATTTACTTGAATAAATATTTATTCGAATAATTATAATTATTCGAATAAATTTATTTATTCGAATATTATTATTTATTCGAATAAATATTATTATTCGAATAAATATTAATATTCGAATAATTACAGTTATTCGAATTATTCAATAAATTTAGTCGTTCGGCGAATATTCGAATAGCTTTATGCCGATCCTAATTATTCGAATATTATTCGAATAAAGAATCTGTAAGCTCTAGGTATAGGTGAGCAGATCCGTATAGTATAGTATAGGCCGAATTTTTAAATCTATACTATACTGATCCCAGTGTAATATATATTAGCGTTAGGGTTAGGGTTAGGGTTAGGAATTATAGTGATTGGTATGGTATAAATTTAAAAATTTGGCCTATACTATACGGATCTGCTCACCTATACCATACTGATCTGCTATAATCTCCTTTTTTAGGGAATAATAAATTATTTAAATTTAATTAAAAAAATGAACAAGTTATTTGTGACCCTTTTTGGGTCGGCTCTTCTCATAAAAAGAATTTAAAAAAGTTAAAAATTTTCCATGTACTAGATTTACAAATTTTTACTTCATACCCACTATGCTCGAATTAGGACATTGATTTTAAGACATTAATATTCAGGAGTCAACATATGAACTTTGATACAGTGTTAGTCTGAGCACGATATAAGCAATATCCTAATAATATAAAATAATGGTCGTTCATGCAAATATACCCTTTATGCGATATGACAGGGATTACCATGTTACGTATTTTATGTTTAATAATGCATCAGCAAGGTATCAGAACTAAATTAAATAATTGAAGTTCGTTAAATCATATCATGACTTTCATAAATCTTGTTTTTTTTCTTTATTAATATCATGAAGCTGCAAACATATAGTTTCTATTACATGATTCCTTCGATAGAATATCAGGAATGCATACCAACCAAAGAAAAGCTTAATAGATATTAATCGCTAGAATGAATTTAAATATATTAAAAAATCCAAGCCTTCAGCATTATTCAAAGCTAAATACTGGATTACTAATACTTTTAAGATACTTCGTATCGGTATGACAGAAGAACTTCATTTGCTTATACGGAATGAAAATAATTTGAGAACACAAGTTTGCCCAATAGGTAATTTTTATGAAGTGATCCTAGTTGCGCATCAGGCGACAGAACATGGAGGCCAAAGAAAAAACTTGTTATCGATATTAAATTTAATTTTTTTGTTTATTAACGTATTAACGTTAATAGAATTGTTTTCTTTAGTGATTCAAATCTTAATTCTTCCATGCAAAAAATCCAAAAACTTATAACTGTCACTGACAAAAACTAGTTGTGAAACAAAAGCATGCACTTGCCGAAAAAATAATTCAAGATGGTATTAGTGTTAATTATGTTGCTGAATTTGGTAGATAACGTCTTATAATGAGATTGCACTTTGCCATTTTTGATTTTCCATATCCAAAAATTGAAGGTAAACTTTGATATAAGATGATCAGTTGTGACGATTACTAGTTTAGATTGACAATTTGCACTTTGCCATTCCAAAAACTGTGGGGTACTTTGAATCCCGATTTGAAATTCACACCTTTTATCCAATCTTTCGTGTAATGTTAAAATTAAAACATCATCGTTTTTCAAAAAAAAAAATCGCTTTTATCTTTAAATTTCAGCATGGGGACATTCGAATCCGATAACTTCCGGGATCGACGTTAAAGTAATTATATAGCGTAGTATTGTAAAACCAGATTTCGGACTTTACAAGTAATGATTTAAAAAATGAAGTAGATTTTCAATCCACCAAAAGATTTTTTTTTTACCCTTTCACATGGGCTCCTTCACACGCACAAAGACAACCTTTTTTTTTAAAAAAAAAAACAGCAATTAAAATTATGAATGAAAAAATTAAAAAGGAATAATTGAGAGATCAGTCAAACTCTTTTTCTTATAAAAAGGTTGTGTTTTTCTTGCTCAGATGTAACAAATCGTCAATACAAAACACATATACACTGATAAGCAAATCTAATTTTTTAATTTTTTATTACAATAATCATGAAGTTGTCTGTAATTCTTTTATTAGTCGTCCTCTCCACGGTAAATGCTTTACCACATCCTGGATATCCAATTGCTGAATCATATCCAATTCCAAGATCCGAAAGTGATCCGAAACAACCAGATTCATACCCAATTCCAAGATCCGAAAGTGATCCAAAACAACCAGATTCATACCCAATTCCAAGATCCGAAAGTAATCCAAAACAACCAGATTCATACCCAATTCCAAGATCCGAAAGTAATCCGAATCAACCAGATTCATACCCAATTCCAAGATCCGAATAATCCTCAATCATACCCAATTCCAAGATTTGAAGGGAATCCAAAAGATTCGATAATTCATATTAAATATCATATCCGTCCCTGCTAATGCTCTATTTTAACTGGTTAATATTTTAATTAATTGACTATACACGATAGAAGTACAGTATTAATAGGGAAATTTTTATAATAAAATATAATAAAATATATTAACACAGGAATCGTGATTACTATAGTTCTATAACATTTTTAAATTTAAAAATTGCTTGTAACTTTTTATTTATCCAATTAATTTTATTGCTCTTACTGCATTAGAATCATAAAAACAAGCTCTACAACTTTTATTAATGGCCCATAAGATTTTATCTAAACAATTAACTTTATATAGTAAGGGATTTTATTTCTATATTATATATATATTGCTATAGATTTGTTATAGATTTTGTTATATATATTGCTATAGATTTGTTATAGATTTTGTTATATATATTGCTATAGATTTGTTATAGATTTTGTTAATACTCAATTCTCCTACTTTCGTGAATTTCAATTAATTTGATATTTTATTATTTTACTGCTCACATGTAAAACAATATCATTAATGAAATTTATTCTGTTTTTTATACATTAAAAAATTACATTAATATTAAATAGGCCGTTTGAAGTTATAATTTCGTTTAATGCTCACTTATGTAGTTTAAGCGGCAGTGGTCAGTTTAAACAAACATTATGTTATATTTGGTAGTCTTATCACTTCTGATACACGGATGTGATACACTTAAAATTAAATCTTATAATCTAAATTTTTACATATACCAGGAACGTAGTTATGCAAATTAACGGAGTGCATGGTTACCTCCCATTGACATTCGCAAAATCTTGCATTTGATTGGACATTAAAAATCTATAATTTTATATGTCAATGTGCTGTGCTGGTGTAACATACTTCTACTGTTCATGTGATATTTTATATGCTCAACTTTTTCTATTTTTAGTTAGTATTGATATTTTACGACAGGGTGAAACCCGCGACGAAATAAGTTACGTTATTGATACAGATCTCCATCTAACTATCCTAAAATTGTACCCCAACCCTAATTAAGCTAAATCTGCATCAATAACGTGATCACCTCAGCGCGGGTTTCACCCTTTCGTGTTATTTTTATTGTTATTTATTTCTTATTTTGGCATATTTTGTGGCATAGTCGGGTGATTGAATCTCCAAACGGGTGATCAAAGCCCAAACGGATGATCAAATCTCCAAACTAGTAATCAAATCTCCAGACGGGGTGATCAATTACTCGTTTGGAGATTTGATCACCCGTTTGGAGATTTGAATCTCCAAACGAGTAATTAAAGATACGATTTAAAAATATATAAGGGTTTGGTTTTAGTTTATGGAGGAAGAACAAGTAGATAGTATTTCTGTAATAATCCAATGTATTGATTATTCATATTAATAAAGAGGACCCTTATACCCGTAATTATGTGTGTTAGTTATCGTTTTAAACAATTTAACCTTAATCACAATTTTTTCATGATCGAACTAAACCAGCCCAATGTCATCAAGCTCCCCCAACCGATCGTAACACCAGATTTGGTATTTGTGTTATTCTGAGAACGCGTAATATGTATCATACGGTGGAACGAAATCGGGTAAAATATTCTCTATCGCTATTAGACTGCCTTAAGATTCAAATTGTATTTATTGTGATCTATTTCGATTTTATTGAGTTTTTATTTAATATTCTATTCAGTAGCATCAACTCACCAAAAATTACTNCAAATAAAGAGAAGAGAAGCGTATAGTAACAAATAAAGAGAAGAGAAGCGTATAGTAACAAATAAAGAGAAGAGAAGCGTATAGTAACAAATAAAGAGAAGAGAAGCGTATAGTAACAAATAAAGAGAAGAGAAGCGTATAGTAACAAATAAAGAGAAGAGAAGCGTATAGTAACAAATAAAGAGAAGAGAAGCGTATAGTAACAAATAAAGAGAAGAGAAGCGTATAGTAACAAATAAAGAGAAGAGAAGCGTATAGTAACAAATAAAGAGAAGAGAAGCGTATAGTAACAAATAAAGAGAAGAGAAGCGTATAGTAACAAATAAAGAGAAGAGAAGCGTATAGTAACAAATAAAGAGAAGAGAAGCGTATAGTAACAAATAAAGAGAAGAGAAGCGTATAGTAACAAATAAAGAGAAGAGAAGCGTATAGTAACAAATAAAGAGAAGAGAAGCGTATAGTAACAAATAAAGAGAAGAGAAGCGTATAGTAACAAATAAAGAGAAGAGAAGCGTATAGTAACAAATAAAGAGAAGAGAAGCGTATAGTAACAAATAAAGAGAAGAGAAGCGTATAGTAACAAATAAAGAGAAGAGAAGCGTATAGTAACAAATAAAGAGAAGAGAAGCGTATAGTAACAAATAAAGAGAAGAGAAGCGTATAGTAACAAATAAAGAGAAGAGAAGCGTATAGTAACAAATAAAGAGAAGAGAAGCGTATAGTAACAAATAAAGAGAAGAGAAGCGTATAGTAACAAATAAAGAGAAGAGAAGCGTATAGTAACAAATAAAGAGAAGAGAAGCGTATAGTAACAAATAAAGAGAAGAGAAGCGTATAGTAATAAATAAAGAGAAGAGAAGCGTATAGTAACAAATAAAGAGAAGAGAAGCGTATCGTAAAGATACTTTACGCCTGAAAGTTGTTTCAGTGTGTGTCTTGTTCTAAGTGAGACGTTTATAAATTGATAACCAGTTGAGCAAAATAACAGTTTACATCACGTTCCTGGTTTTAGCGCGACTGCGTTGCGCAGCTACCTTAATTTTATATTAGGAATGGTTTAAAATTCGGGCTAAATAGAGTATATAACAAATATGTAGTGTATAATTGATAAAGTATGTATAGTAGAAATAAAGAAGGTATGTATAGTTTCATAAAAGAAATTTTTTAAAAAATTTTATCTATAATCCATACCAACCCTAACATGAAAAAGCACAATATTTAGCGCTCGACCGTAACCCTAACTATTTAAAAGGGAAATACCTATAAAAGAAACATTTTATAAGTATTGTTATCCATACATACTTTCGTAAATTTTTTTTTGCTTATATCTATACATACATTACTTATATACGGGTTTATACCCCGTTAAATATATAGTATAATTTTTTCAGCACGTACGCACACAAATTCAAAAGAAAATTATATAGCAATGCATACATCTAAACATGAAATCTAAAGTCGATATTTTTTTTTAAGAATTAATAAATACAATACAATCTGAATTCGATAAAAATTTTAAGGTATAAACTCAGATATTTCTGAATACTCAGCTCAGATAGTTCAGACAGTTCAATCAATAATAACGTAAAAACAGATTGGAGGGGTGTTAAATAATGTATTTTGTAAATTATATAAATCAACAAAAATTAGATAAAAAATAGTATTAAAGCTAATAAAAACATAAAAGCATAAAATTGCAATTATTTGCCAGCATTATAATTGCATCAAAGAATCCTTTTAAAATTTTGAAAAAAATATATGTTCTAGCTATATATCATATATATTATTTTATCTTATTAAAAAATGATCGAAATTTTTCTAGCTTTTAATAATATAAATATCAAAATATAATAAGTAAATTTGCTGTACTAATTAATTTACTAATGTACATAGAATCTGGATGGTATGGTAAATTAATTGGTAATTTTTTAGCAATTTTGTCAGCATTCAAGAATTGCTTTTTAATTTCATTATCAGAATTTTCGATGCATTTAATCCAATTTTTGAGTTTATCATAAATTTGCTGAGCATTCGGTCGTCTTTCTGGATCAGAATTCATGCATTGCATAGCCAATTCAATATAGCAATTAGGAGTTCCAGGAGCAAATTCTGGTCTCAACCCAATACAAACTTTTATCGCAAACCCATCATCGAATCGATAACCATCAAAAGGTCTTTGTCCAGTTGACATCTCAGACATTATGATTCCAAAACTATAAATATCCGCAGCTTTTGAAAATTTTCTACCCGATAAAACTTCAGGAGCGATATAAGGCATAGCACCATAAATATAACCTTCAGAGTTAATATCATCATCATCTTTTTTAGATAATCCCATGTCCGAGATGTAAGATTGAATCTTTTTATTAATGCCTCTATCTTGCAAAACATTACCACTGTGAAAATCCCCATGAACATATCCCGCATAATGAATTCTACGTAAATCTAATGAGATATCCAGAAGTAGGTTTAATTTATCTTGTCAGGTAAGATCTTGAAAATTTTTTCTTAAAAATTTATGGAGATTTCCATTAGCTGCATATTGAAATACCATCATATATTCATTTGTTTCTGGGTTTCTAGTTAATCCATATACTTTGAGCTTACTACCAGATATTGCGCATTTTATATGATTTTTAAACTTTACAAATTTATATAAATGAATTAGCAAATATATGTTTAATAAACCAAGATCTAAAATAAACGTAATTATTTAACTTACTTCATTCAGAGAAGAATCTGACAGGTCTTGAGAGCAACAATACTATATGGATCACGTGATTTTACAAAATGATCATCTTGTTTTTTAATTTTTCGTATACCATCTGACCAAGTTGCAGAGTATACAGCGCCAAATCCTCCTTTACCAATTAATTCATTAAGAATTAATCTATCAAATGGAATCCATTCAATCATTTCTTCATATGAGATAATTCTAAGCTGAAACTCTTTTATACAATGGTCAATATCTTTATTTCCACTTGTCCACTTTCGAGTCATTAATTCAGGATCACACGTAAGGCACCAAGATTCGTGTGTGTTATATTGGTTACAATGTGTACATTCTCCATATTTAGGATCACTTATCATTATTTGATAATATATTAGTTATTTTTCGAAAATTTATGTAATTTTTAAATTATACGTACCGACTAATTTATATATTATTTAATGAATGTAAGTTACTGATTTTAAAGTAGATTTATTTATGTTTTTTATACTCACCTTCTAAATTAGCACGAATAAAATGAAATTAAATAGTAAATATTCAAAAACTTAAAAAGAATATTTTAAATACTTTGTTAATAACTTACTTCCTAAATTAATGAGAATAATATAAGGTTAAATAGTAATTCAAAAACTTGAATAGCATATTTTAAATACTTTGATTAATAAATGCTTTTTATATTCACCTACTAAAATTGACAAGAATAAATAAAATTAAATAGTTAATATTTAAAACTTTGAATAGCTTGCTTAAGTCGTGTATTGTGCTTTTCAAATTTCAGTGATCGTTATGATTGGTTAAAAAAGTGTATTAGTCTATTGGTAACAGGTAATCTATTTTTATTTTATTAAAGTTTATATCATCTGTGTTTTTAAACTTTGAGCAATGTTATCTCAATAATCTTTTGATCAAATTTAAATGTTCAAGACTATTTCCGATTCGTATTAATCTGTAGAAATTGAAAATAAATTTGAACTTTATATCATACAGGAGGTTTCTTCGTTCAAAGTTTACAGATCATAATTAAAAAAAAACTTAAGATTTCTATTATTTAACCAACTAAAAAACTCCAATATAATAATGGAATTATATTATTTCGGTGTAATTTGTAAAAATAAAGAATTTAAAGAAATTTTATAGTATTTGGTGATCATAGTAATTTGAAAAGCATGTGATAATTATTTTTTATAATCACCTCCTAAATTACATGAATAAAATGAAATTTTATAGTAAATACTCAAGAACTTGAGGAATTTATCTTCATACTTAAATTAATAAATATTCTTTATACTCACATTCTAAGTTAATTCAATAGGGTAAGATTGAATAAAAATATTCAAAACTTGATAGCTTATTTTAATATTAATGTTACTAAAAATTTTTTTATACTCACAAACTAAATTAATTCGAATAAAATGAAATTTATAAATATTTTAGAGCTTGAATAGCTTAATTTAAATATTTAGAATAATAAATGTTTTTTTTATACTTACTCCCTAGAATAAAATAAAATAAATAGTAAATATTTGAAACTGAAGTAGCTTATTTTAAATACTTTTATTAATTAGTATTCTTTATACTTACTCACTGAAATAAATAAAATTAAGTATTTAAACTTGCGTAGCATATTTAAATATATAAATTAAAAAATATTTTATACTTACAAACTAAATTAGTATAAATAAATTAGAATTACATATAAATGTTTAATAATTTATTTTATAGTTTTTTTTTTAGAAAATATTCTTTATACTTACAATCTAAATTAATATAAGTAAAATAAAATTTATTACGTAGTAAATATTTGTAAACTTAAATATTTAGTTATTAAATTAATAAATATTCTTTATACTTACTCGCTAAAAATTAATAATATATTTTTAAATAACTTTATAAATTATTTTAAATACTTTATAAATATTTTTATACATACTCACTAAAATAAATAAAGTTAAATAATGAATTTTAAATTTATAAATTAATAAATATTTTTATACTTACTTTCTAAATTAATTAATAAAATAAATTAAATATTTAAAGTTCAAAAATTTAATTGGTTTTTAAAATACTTTGATTAATTTATATTTTTTATATTTACGTTCTAAATTAATACATATAAAATAAATTAAAATGATAAATATTTATAAAATTTATAAATTTAAATAGCTTATTTTAAATACTTATGTTAATAAATATTTTTATACTTACTCACTAAAATAAAAATAAAATATAGTTAATATTTAAATTTTAAATATATAGTGTATTATAAAAGTTTATGTAATTTAGCGCATGTTCAAATCGCAAGATCAGGTATTACGTGAAATCGAAAAAATAACGACACAAAAATCACTTGTAGCGTGTTCTATAAAAAATATTCCCGCAAAAGTTAATGTATACACACTCTTTGCTAGCCTACACCCTAAATTTATGTTTGTTTTGATTCCTACGTTAAACCTGATTTTACAAGAGCTTCACAATATGGGCAAAATAATAAAAATCTATTATAAATTTTTTATACTTACAAGCTAAAATAATTTAAGTAAATAAAGTATAAAAATTTGTAAAAAAAAAAATTATTTTAGATATTTAAATTAATTAATAATTTTTGTACTTACAAACTAAATAAATATAAATAAAAGAAATTAAATAAATATATATAAAATTAAATGACTTTTTTTAATATTTAAGTTCATAAATATTTTTATACTTACTCGCTAGAATAAATTATAATTAATAGTAAGTACAGTATTTAAAATGAATGGCTTATTAAAATACTTATATTAATAAATATTTTTATATTTACCTTCTAAATTAGTACAAATAAAATAAATAGAATAATAAATATTTATAAATTTAAATTACATTTTATTTTAAATATTAATAAACATTTTTATACTTACTTACTATAATAAGATAAATAAAATATATCAAATACGCGTTAAAAAATTCATTAAAGATTACAGTATTTTTATATTTAAATTGACAATATTTGCATACTTACTTTCTAAATTAATATAAATGAATAAAAATTTAAAATAATTTGGATTAAATATTTATATAAATAAATATTTTTTCTACTTACACGCTAAATTAATATAAAAAATAAAAATAGTAAATATTTAAGAATTTTAATAAAAGAATAAAAATAGTAAATATTTGGTTTAAATATTTATATAAATAAATATTTTTCTACTTACACGCTAAATTAATATAAAAAATAAAAATAGTAAATATTTAAGAATTTTAATAAAAGAATTTAAATATTTAAATTAATAAATATTTTTATACTCACTCACTAAAAGCAAAATAAAATAAATCGTAAATAGTTTTAAATATTTTGATTAATAAATATCCTATATACATACCTTCTAAATTAATACAAACAAAAATAAAATTATATAGTAAATAATCAAAAACTCAAAATGATTTATTTAACTATTTAGATTAATAATTTATAGTTATTAGATAGGCAATTATTAATATCGTATGCGATAAAAAATAATCATTATATTATACTGTTATAAACAAACTTATCTAATAACAGCATTATAATATAGTTTTCTGACGTTTCAAAGTTTAATTTAATTCATATATATGACATAAAAAAAAATTAATTATTCATATAAAAATTATGTCATATTACAATGTTTTATATGAATAAAATTCTAGATGCTAACTTATATGCAATGCTAAAATGATAAAGATTTTTTATACTTACTTTCTAAATTCGGTAAAAAAAATTAAATATTAAATATTTATTAAATACTTCAAAGCTTGAACAACTTATTTTAAATACTTTAAAATGTTTTTATACTCACAAACTAAATTAATATATATATATATTTAAATAATAAGTATTTAAAACATGAATAGTTAATTTTAATACTTAGTTCAATATACTTACACACTAAATTAATGCGTATAATTAAAAAGATTAAATAATAAATATTTTAAACATGAATAGTTTATTTTAAATGTTTATATTAATTAATGCTCTTTTTACTTACTCGCTAGAATAAAATAAATTCAATGATAAAATTTAATAATTTGAATAGCTTATTTTAAAATTAATAAATACGTATTATCTATATCACCTACTAAATTGATGTTAAAATAATAAAATTAAATAGTAATATTTAAAAACTTGAACTGTTTATTATAAATATTTAATAAATATTCTTTATACTTACAAACTAAATTGTTTTAATGCAAATAGTCAATATACAGTATAAAAATTAGTAACTTTATTTATAATAAGCGTTTTATACTCACTAACTAAATTGATAAATAAAAGATTAGACTAGCTTATCATAATTTAATAGTTATATTAGGGAGCTGAGCTGAGAGCATAAGTGCTATTTCGGACACAACCTACGTAGTTCACAAAAAAAATTTTATGGCACGTGACTTTTATCCTATTAGATCACAAGATAGCTTTTTCTATTTTTTAAAAAAATCGAATATTCGCTTATGAAATATCTTCTGCGTTCTAACAAAAAAATTATTTCCACAATTTTAATATAAACCATACACTCTACTAACCCTAACTCTATATAATTTATGTCCTTTCCTAACAATAACTTTTGCGAAATTTCAGTATAATTTATGCATTATCCCAGCCCTAACGTTAATCTTAAAAACTAGGCTTTTTGCTATAAAATTGATAGTATGATTTATGTTACATTTGATCTCAAAAAATCTGATTGGTTTGCGTCAAATAAAAATCACGTGCCTGAAAATTATTTGTGGAGAACTAATAATGTCTCCTACACAAGAGCACTTTGCTGACACCAATGCATTATACCATGCCAATGCCTAACGAAAAGGTATTGATTAATTTTATGCAGCATCTTTGGTGTGCCGTACTCACAGCAATACCAAATCTGTGGTTTATGTTCTCCACTTATGTCAGGTTCGGCATTTAATGTGCCTAGTACTTCGTATCCTACAATAAACTTTTGTTGGACACGAGGCATATGCTGGATATGCTGATCCCTAGTTTGACTACTGTTTGACTAGTAATACCGTACCATTCCGAAATTAAGCACCACTACCTCTGCCCTAATTTTTTTAATCTCAGATTAGCGGGAGTAATTTGTAGTGATACGGGCTGATCGGTCCATCGGCTGGCGGGTCGGCCCTTGACCCATATCCCTGCAGGTCAGCCCGGCTGGGATATAGTTAAATCTGTTTCTCCAGATAGAATTTCATTGTATAACTTATAATTATTGGTCAAATCATGCGTAGAACATTCTCAAGTTAGTGCTTGCAGTCGATAAGACCAAAATCGAATAGTAGACTTTTCTAGTCGATATTTATAAATTCAACTAGTCAATTAGGAGTTCTGATTGCATGTTCTTTTCGCTGATTAAAGCACTGATTGTCGATTATAAGTTAGTAAACCACCGTCGTAAATTATCACTTTTATTTCCTAACACGGTAATTTTAGCAGCCGGGTCGGCCCGAGAATTTGACATCGGACCGTATCACTAGTAATGCGGCTAAAGATCTGATTACAATTTCCGCCAATCTGAGATTAAATAATTGGGGTAGAGGGGTAGTGCTTAATTTCGGGAATGGTAAAGTAAAATCTTGGATCAGACTAATAACTAATTAATTGGTAGCTATTATATGTTGACTAGTCTGTTCCAAGACCAACTTAAAAATATTAGTATTTTATANAAAAAAAAAAAAAAAAAAAAAAAAAAAAAAAAAAAAAAAAAAAAAAAAAAAAAAAATATTGCTCAATAATAAGATAAAATTACCGAGTTTAAATCTTAATTATGGATTACTATTCTTACTCTCTAAAAAAGTAAATATTTTTGAGAAATTAAAATTTAAAATTTAAAATAATATCTAGTTAATAAATAAATAACTTACTTGCAAAGCCAATAACATAATGAGTCGAAATCTTCTTTCACACCAATTCCGAAATAGTAACAAACCGCAGTTTTCCGAATTCCCATTGAATTACCAGCTTCAGCTGATTTTAGATAATTTGCAAATGCTTTACGATTATCTATTTCAACACCAATTCCTAAAGAATAACAATAACCCACATAATACATCCCGTTAGGAACATTCATATTTGCGGATTTTTGATAATAAATGAATGCCTTGTTTTCATTCTTTTCAACTCCGATTCCATGTTCATAACAATAACCAAGCCAGAATATTCCTTCGGGATCATTCTTATTTGCTAATTCTTGACAATCAATAAAATTAAGTTGATTAAAAGTATCAGAAACTTGAGTAATTTCTTTTGACATTTTAGATGCAAAGTGAATTATGGTATTATGGTTCAAGAAAAGTTTTTATCAATTTGCATTATATGGTTCATTTCTTATTAGTTATATAGCATTTCGCGCGTATATACGTACGTAAGTACGTACAGTACGTGAATATGTGCATATGCATGTACAATATGTGCGCGGTTTATCGGTCAGTCGAGATGTCATGTAGATCATGGAGGCAAATTTTTTACATGCAGACGGCTTCACCAGCAAGTTTCAAATAATAGTTAGATAATGCAAACAATGAAACAAATTATTGATAATTTAATAAAAAGATTATTCAATTTAGTAAATTAACTTTAAAAAAACGTTTTTAAATGATTTTAAACCTACTTTTTCATAGCTATAAAAATTAAATGATAAGTAATTATCAGGACAAAATATAAATTTAACTATACGATTGTATTTTTCTTGTCAGTTTTTCATTATGAAACGCTTATGAAATCGGTTATGAAATCGCTTATAAAAAAACGTAGTAAAATTAAATTTATGATTACTTGATTAATTAATAATATATTTGCTTGTTACTTTTTTAGAACTAATGATGAAACACAACGCCATTGTTTAGAATATAGAAAATTACTACATTAACTCATTACTCATTTATATAAAATTTTATTTTACTGTATCACTTAATTTTAATGGTTACAATATCCCCATCAAAATTTTCGTCTATACGTTTTTTAATGAAAATAAAGGAATTCAGCACATGAGAATAGTTTTTAAATAAAATATGAATAAACAAAAGTTGATTGTCTTAGGCTTTTGACAAATTTGTTATATAGTTATTGGCTTCTCATCACTCATTCTCATTCTCATTACAAATCTAGTTCTATATCATGACCTGGTTATAACTTTTTTTTTTATATGGCTACCGGCCTCGCTTCGCTCATATATGGTTTAGCATAACAACAAAACTTTATTCTATAATATGGGCGTCATATAGAAAGTGGAAGTTCTACATTTGGATATGATCGACAATTTTTATTTTTTATTATTTTGTGTTTTAACATAATCAATTACGATATAAAATGATTTATAAATCTAGACGAGGGGGAAGGTAAAAACAGAGAATTTGATTGGTTAAAAAAAATTATTTTTGATCAGTCAACAAAATTTTTATATTAAATATGATATTATTTACCCCCCCCTATATATCTGATGTTCAAAGGGGAAACTTAGGTTTAAATTGACGTGGCCTTAACACTTTTGTACAAGGTCACATTGTTATACATAAATCAAAATAGCGAAAGTTTAATTTAATGGTTTAATTAAATTTATATAGCTTATTTAATATGCCGATAAAAATTTTCCAAAAAGCAGATCTCTCCAATTTTATTGAACACCTATATCGATATGTGTAATTTTAATTGAATTTATTTTTTGTTGCAACCTATTTTTCCGTATATGTATCTATAGTACACTATTAATTCGGTCTATTTTTCCGTATATGTATCTTGTAGTACACTATTAATTCGGTCATATATGTATATGTTATAATTTATAATCAATATACGCTATTTTCCCACATATCGATGTGGGTACGCTAAGACGAGGTAACTCATATAATTATTGACGTGAGTTAGCAAGTTAGATAGCGAAATTATAACGAGAAAATAGGTTGAAAAAATTACATTACGAACCCTTAAGTCAAGAAAATCACGAGCTGCAGATCACTGCAGATCATTGTCGGAACCAATAAAAATTGCAGGATCTTCGGATCTTCGTGTAACATAAACAACCAAAGCACAAAGACAACCAGCTCCGTTTTCTAAGTAAAAAATGCGTATCATGAAATTTTACCTGCTTTTTTACGTTAATAAAATAAACAAAAAAGGGAGTATTATTATCAAAATTTAGTTCTACATCGGATGTAGATCATTTTCTTGTAAACAGTTTGCACTTACCAAATATAAGCCAACCAATCAAACTACACTACCAGTAACTAAAAACAAATATTACTGTACGTACGTACATGCAGAAATTTATAATCACGATGATAAACTCAAATTAAAATTAACCAATTATGACTTGCAAAAACATGATAACAAACTTTATGACGGATAACCCGAATAATTAGTGATATTTTGATGATTCGTTCATAAAGATAAATTGGTTTTATCTCTATTCTATGTGCATGTAGTGAATAATTAAGTGCATGCGCATATTTGTATCAACTTTTTCCCGAATATGAGGAATTGAAAATTTAAAATTTTAACCAATTTTTTTTTCCATATTCAGTATTATCATATGAACCGTGCTTACAGCATGAGAATTTTGCAAAATTTTATAAACCCTAATTTTAAATACAACAAATCAATGTGAATGAAGCCAATAGTTTAAATCTTACAATTAATAATAAATGATTAGGATTATGGTATCAGTAAAGTAATTCAATACGATAATACCTGATACAAATATGTATAGACGTAGGGCTGTAAATCGATTCTATAATAATCGTTTTAATCGTTAATCGAATTAGAATCGATTCTCATTCTGCATAATCGTTTTAATCGTTTTTACAAATGATTAAATATTCTGAAATCGATTCTAAGATTTAGAATCGATTCTAAATATATAATCGTTTTATATTAAATATTTAAATGCATAAATTTTTGATAAATATTCACTTCGTTTTAAATGTATGTGTAAAAAATATAAAGCTATGTTTATTATTGAAACAATAGACTTAAAGTTTAAAAACATAATAATAAGTTAAATAGTAACAAATACAACCGTTTATATTTTTTATATGCTTATCTAATAACTGAGAATATTAAAAATTAGCGACAGTATTAAATAAATATTATAGAATGGCTTAGTACAAATGATAGGCCGATGTGTTTTATTGTTTTTAATAACAAACACATCATTATATTTTCTTATATATCTAAAAGCAAAGAATATTATTAAAACATTGTAATATTCCGTAAGTATAAAACTAATAATTATAAAATGGCTGAATACAAATAATAAGCATAAAGATATTAATTATCGAATGTACTCTATTTTTTATAATAGTTTTTAAATATATAAATATTCGTTACAAATAATTTAATTGAGAGTTTATTTTTTGTTCGTATCAATATGGCTACTACAACAAGAGCTAAACGTCGTCAACTTGAAAAACAACAAAATACTTCATTAATTGAAAATAATAAATCAAATAAAGATGATAGAGTAAAAATAATTTGATTTTAGAGTGGAGTTTTTTTTAGCATTCACTTTTTTCTCTTATTACATTTTAATACATTAAATAAAAAATTAAATTTATATTATTTATAAATAACTATTTAACAGATTAAAGTTCAGTATGACAAATCAAAAGATTCGATCATCGATTCTAAAACGATTTTAAGGATTCGATCATCGATTCTAATTTTTAGAATCGATTTACAGCCCTATATAGACGTACATACGTACGAAAATTGGGCAAAATTTTGATAGTACGTACGTACGTTAACAAAATAAAATAAATAAAAATATTCGTACTAGTCATACGAAATTTTTTTGTATTTTAGTATATTCAAAACTGTTTTTTTTGATACTGTAATATATGAAATGACATGGGCATATTTTATTGGTAATATTGTTATGCTTGAAGTAGGGCTGTTAATCGGTCCGTCCTGTCCACCCTGTTTAAATATTGGCAGTCTTTTAAAAAGTCGGAATAGACCGAATAGTCAATTTTTGCTATAACGATGAAATTAAGCTTATCAGTATAAAAAGAATTTCAATAAGCTTTTCAAATTTATAATATTTGCTTATATGATATAAGAGGAGCAATGGTTATTTATTAATTAATACGTTTGATAATTTTAGTCATACATAAATTATGGATTAGAAAGTAATAAGTACTTGTTATTGGTCATGTTGTTGATGATAACTGATTATTCACTAGGACACTGTGCTTATGACGTGACCAAAGGGCACGTCATAACGCGGTGTCCGCTGTGAAGAAATCAGCGATTATCGTTAACAACATGACCCAATAACTACATTATACATTTCTGACGTAAGCACCTAGCCATTTTCTGCATCTTATTGGGTCATTTCTAAACGTGATACACAAATTTTGTTCACCTCCGATAGGAGGTGAACAAAGTTTGTGTATTGTATTAGAATTGACCCAATAACATGCATGAAAATGGCTAGGTGCTTACGTCAGAAGTGTACAATAAAGTATATTAATATAGCAAAATAACATCTTTTATTACCTTATAAATATGAACATTATGGTTAAAATTAGTTAAAAAGATATTTATCACTTTTAACCACTTAACATCCGGTAATTTGATTGAATAATATAATCAAAATTGGGCACTTCAAATGTTCAATCTTGTACTGATTCAAGGCAAGAATTGTCTTAATATATGAAATATTAACAAAACGATTGGATGTTACTTGCATAGTAAAAAAAATATTTATTAATATTATTAATATAATATTGTTAGTGTTTACATTTCTGTCAAATACTTAAAAATTTATAAACCTAATATGGTGCAAGAAGCCTAAACTCAGCATGTTTTAATTTTTAAATCACTATAATTTTTTGTACAAGAGGTTTTTAAAAAAACTGACCAGTAACTTTGTAGAACAATATTAGTTCTATAAATTTGCCAAGTATTTTTTTGAAACCTTCTCTATAAAAAGTTGATGTGTTTTAAAGATTACTATTGTTTTATATATAATTACTATGTGTTTCAATTTTAACTAACTTTAAAGTGTTATAACTTTGTATAAAGCAACATTTTAAAAATCTGACCAGTAACTTTGTTCATTATAATAAGCTCTGCAAATTTGCCAAATAGCTTTTAAAAATATTGTCTCTACAAAAAGTTGATGCATTTTAAAGTTATACTATTTTATTGTCTAGTATAGGCTTCTTGCACCATATATTTAATAAAAAAAAAACAAAAAATAAAGTATACCACTAGTGTCGGTTATTTCCAAGTTAAAATCAAAAAATAATTTAATTAGTAAAATGTTATTGTATAAAACTTTTATACGTATGTTATAAGCACCATAAAATTATATGCGTATATAAAATAAAAACCTGCTAGCAGGAAAAAAAAATTTTGCAAAATTAAAATTTAGAATGGTAAGTCTTTAGTTGTTTTGGGACACGAGTTTGAGGCAGGCTAATAGTTAATTTAGTCGAATGCAAATTATAATTTTTATCATTAAAAATCCTCTGCTAAATTAATCATTAGCTTGTTTCAAACTCGTGTTCCAAAATAATGCCCATAGGCGTTATTTTGCACAAATACAGAGCAAATTGTAAATCAACTGATCACGGCATTGCTGTCATTTATAAATTTCTCTATTTTATTAACGTTAACAACAGCCCGCTCTCATCATATATTATACGTGGTTTAATCTTGTTTAACAAACTACGGGTTTGTAATTGAATTTTAACCAAAACAACATTTTATAGTTGTTTCAAAAATGTGTATTATCAAGATAATATGTATTTAGTTTATTTGATATTTACTATTTAGGACCAACGATCCTTTCGGTCCGTCCTAAAAAGGACCGGACCGGCCCGGTCCCTTGACGGACCGAAGGACCGTCGGTCCGGACAGAATAGATTAACAGCTATTGTTTGACCATATTAGGGATATTGCTTGAAGTTGCAACTTCAAGCGCTTGAAGTTACAACTTTAAGCGGAAGATCAATTTTTGCCAAAACAATAATCAACCAAAAGATTGATCTACCAAAATCTGTTTTATAATTTCTGGCAATCTAATATTCTAGTTTTTAATATGTTAAAGGTGTTAAATTTTTCTACAAACAAATTATCTCGAGTTGCTATTTTTTATATCTTATTGCTCTTATATTTCAGTTCTTGAACCCAATCTGGTTCAAGTAAATACACTCCCATGAAAATTTTTAAAAAACATTCACAACTTTCTTCAGATTAGAGATTAGAACTATTATTCATTTAACTGCATTTATTTATTTACTTATATTATATAGTTAAATGAGTAATAGTCCTAATAAACAATTAAAACCATTTATTTATTTACTTATATTATATAGTTAAATGAGTAATAGTCCTAATAAACAATTAAAACCATTAAATTATCCACTTATCATTCTAAAATTTATATGATTAATCATTAAAAATGTTATAATTTGAGTCGCTATTACATCTATAGTACCATATCAGTTTCTATATACCTCGAACTTAATAATAATCATTACACCTGATCTTGGTATTACATTGCAGCTTATAGCAAAAATTATAATGGTATTGTTGAATACCAATGGTGTAATTTAACAATGCTATTTAAATAAAGCTAATAAAAAACTTGATAAATATTTGTTGTTTAATTACATTTGCTTACATTAATTTAATAAGTTATATTAAGAACTTTATAATCAAAGAAACAATTAAAATAAACCATTAGAGGTTTCAAAGTTAATAAGTAAGAAGCTAATTTTGATATAAATAAATAACATATTTATTTCAAATAAACAGTATATCAACTTTATTTTATTTTTTTGATGAATTTGAAATGATTTTTATTATTAAAAAGTCTATTTATTTTTTTAATAAGATCTTCAAATATCTATATTTTATTTTTCTGATTTTAAAAAATAAAATAACAATAAGGTTTTTCAAACTCTTATTTAATTTCAAAATGTGCCATTCATTTGTTAACTTTGAAACTCAAACCTATTCTGTATTATAAGTATTTACTATTTGATTTATTTTATTTTCATTAATTTAGTATATAATATAAAGAATTTTTGGACTAGATGTTGTGATAAGGGATGAAATTAGCAATTTATTTATTTATTTAGGTGTTAACAATTCAAAAATAATTTTCATTTAAGAAATAAATACTATTAATAAAAGAAAGTCCTAGGTTGTCACAAGCATTAGATGGATCTACAAAATTGGGCACAGTAAACTTGTGATAATAGGAGTTAACGCCACTACAATTGAGGCTAAATGTTTACACTCACAGGTAAGGCGTATTGGCTAAACAAGATAAACAAACAAATGGAAACTAAAACAACTCAAACATCTGAAGAACAAGTACTATAAGAAGAAAAGAAAGAAGTCTGAGAATTAAGATATAATTACAAGTGGCTGGAATATGAAATACTACAAGGAACACAGCAAAGCCTTCTTTTTTTTGCTTGATTAAATATTGTAATTATCGTTGTAAGCCCTTACCTTAGAGTTATTTTTCTTGATTCTTTAATGATATTATTTGTAATTTGTTTCTAAACCCTTTAAATTCGTTGTTAGTAAAAGCTATAAAAGCACTGTAATTTCACTCTTGTTAAAGGCATCCTATAGGATTCCAATATCCCTATAATTAAATTACCTTTAATAAATTTTCTTAATAAATCATTTTAGTAAATTAATTAAAATTAATACCAAATCACTAATGTCACGTCTCTGGCAAGTTGCCTTATCACTTAAAATTCTATATTTTCTTGTATAAGTCAATAAACCTATAATTCACTCTGTAAAATATTTAATTTATACATCTTTGGTTTCAAACTATGTTTAATTATATAACTTTAACTAGGGCTTACTGAATAGTGCTGTAAATAGCTAATTATCACAATTATGGTTACGGCATATATTTTTATACTATCTTTTTAAAACCTTAGTTGTAGTAATTATTACTATATGTTGTAATTATTATGATATGTCATAATAATTACGACATGTCATTATTATTACAATATGTCGTAATTATAATTACTACATATAGGGGTTAGTTTATTGGTTCAATTATACATAGGAACCGCATAAAAATTCTGCAAACACGTGATTTTGAACCAATTATGGCTAGTGTTTTAGCTGAAAACTCCCACCATAGTCCAAAACGTTTTGGCCCTGGAGTTTTGGCATTGCCAAAATCTGAAACTTCTGAAATTGCTAAAACTTCTGAAATTGCAGAAACCTCTGAAATTGGCGAAACCCTTCAAAACTGGGCAAAACTGAAACTTCTAAAACTTCTGAAATAGTAAAAGCTGTGTTAAAATCTAACAAATATTTTGTGAATAAAAAAACTATGAAATCCAAACTATTAAGAATAAAAAATGGGTTAAATGTTATTTTATGCTTGCTATTTCACGTGATGCAGATTCTTGTGATTTATTAGCTATTGGTTTCTGAGACTAGTTTCAAAAGTTTCGCTTCAGCCTGAAAAACTATAAAGCCCATATCTTTTTATACCATAAATCTGAATTTTAAGATCCTAACTATTTCTGAAATCACTTTTATCTATTATTTATATGATATTTAGTGGTAATTGGTATCAGAATTTTTGGAAGTTTTGCCAATTTCAAAGATTTCAGAAGTTTGAGAAGTTTCAGAAGTTTTGGCCAGTTTTGGAGGTTTTAGAAGTTTTGGATTAGGAGCTTCTGGTGAAACTAGATTTCAGAAGTTTCAGAAGTTTTAGTATGCCAAAATCTAAAAGTTTCGTCTGAAACAATAATTATGGCACAGGATCAAGTATAATGTGAGCACAAAACAAAACAGTCACTTTTTCAAAAATCATTTATAACACAAAATTAGGCTTACCAACTACCTGCATTTTAGCAAAAAAATTTCTTGCAAAATTTGTTATATATAAGCTCTTGTTAATATCGTCTAAATGCTCACCTTTATTCTAATATCAAAGTTATATCTAAAGTTAACTTTTTAATCAAAAAATGCAATTACATGTTGCAAGTTTTTATGGCCAATAGAATTTTAGCAAATATTATCATGTATCCGCTGAATTTTATGCAGTTCCTATAATAGCACAGAAGCAAAGATAGTTCTTAGTGACAGTTTAGTGACTAGAATTAGTATTAGGGTTAGGGTTATAGTAGGTGGATTTAGTTAATATTAAAGAACTAGCGTTTCTACAAATATATAATGACATACGCGAGAACGTTAAAACATACAAACCTGGATCAAATCAAACTTTAGGTCAGATTTGGGTTTGATTTGATTTGAAATCAAACCAAACCCAAACTGTGATTTAAAAAAATATTTGAGTTTGATTTGAAGCAAACTTTTTAGTTAGATTTGAGTTGGCTTGAATTTGAGTTTGAAGTTTGCAAACTAGTTTGAGTTTGAATAATATAAATATTTTAATTGATAATCAGCCAGTCAACTGAAGAGTGACCATAGTGTAATGTAATGCAGATTACATATGAAAATCACTATAGGCGAAATGTGGCATGCTTCCATCTAAAACTTCTTTTCTTACTAAGTTAATGATACATGCTCACTAATTGAAAGTTGTGGAGCTCGTCAAGACGCATCTAACGGTGGTTAAATCATCCAAATTGGCCCAATGGATGACGAGATATTGTCAAAAAACGATTGGCCGACTATATAAAATCTCTATGTAAACAATTTTTGTTTACATAGAGATTTTATATAGTCGGCCAATCCTTTTTTGATGATATCTCGCCATCCATTGGACCGATTTGGATGATTTAACAACCGTTAGATGCGTCTTGACGAGCTCCACAACTTTCAATTAGTGGGCATGTATCATTAACTTAGTAAAAAATAAGTTCTAGATGGAAGCATGCCACATTTCGCCTATAGTGATTTTCATATGTAATCTGCATTACATTACACTATGGTCACTCTTCAGTTGACTGGCTGATTATCAATTAAAATATTTATATTATTCAAACTCAAACTAGTTTGCAAACTTCAAACTCAAATTCAAGTGATCACAGTAATTTGAAAAACATGGTGATAAATGTTCTTTATACTAACCTCCTGAATTACATAAAATTTTATAGTAAACACTCAAGAATTTGAGTAGCTTAAAGTTATTAAATATTCTTTATACTCACATCCTAAGTTAATGCAATAGAATAAGTTTGAAAAAAATATTATTCAAAACTGGATAGCTTATTTTATATTAATATCACTAAAAAATTTCCTTATACTCGCAAACTAAATTAATGTGAATAAATAAAATGTATCAAATATTTAAAAATTTGAATAGCTTAATTTAAATATTTGGATTAATAAATGTTCTTTATACTTACTCTCTAATATAAAATAAATTTAGTAATAAATATTTAAGAACTTAAGTAGCTTCCTTTAAGTACTTTACTAGTATTATACTTTAAATTAATTAATTTTTTTTATACTTACTCACCTAAAATAGGTAAAATCAAGTATTTAAATTGAGCAGTATATATAAATTAATAAATATTTTATGCTTACAAACTAAATTATTATAAATAAATAAGAATTGTAATAAATGTGAAAGAATTTATTCTATAGGTTTTTTTAAATATTCTTTATACTCACAGTCTAAAGTAATAAAAGTGAAATAAAATAAATATGTTGCAAAAATTTAGCTATTAGATTACAGTGCCTTTCTGCCTTTCATATTACTGTGATCAGAAAATTCCCAATGTGATCTATGGGATTTCCTGATCACAGTAATTTGAAAAGCACTTTAATAAATATTCTTTATACTTACTCGCTAAAAATTAATAATATATTTTTAGATATCTTATATATCTTGTTTTAAATACTTAATAAATATTTTATACTTACTCACTAAAATGAATAAAATTAAATAATGAATTTAAATATAAAAATTAATAAATATTTTATACTTACTTTCTAAATTGATAAAGTAAAGTTATTTAATTATTTTTATACATACTAATTAAAAATATATAAATTAATACTTACCTTCTAAATTAATAAACAAAAAAAATAATTATTAATTATTCAAAGATTTAAATAGTTTTTTAAATATTTAGATTGATAAATATTTTTATATTTACGTTCTAAATTAATACAAATAAAGTCAATTAAATAATAAATATTTATAAATTTAAATAGCTTTTTTTAATTTTTTAAAAAATTATATTAAAAAATATTTTTTACTTATTCGCTAAAATAAAAATAAAATACAATTAATATTTAAAACTTAAATAAGTTTATATAACGATCTTGCGCATGTGCGTTGTAATGCGCCCACTTGATCAGCGAATCAAATCGTGAGATCAAGTGTAACGTGAAATCGAAAAAAATAGCGACGTTTTAAAAAAAATCGCTTGTGGCTCATAATTTTACTTATGGAATCTCCTTTATGTTTTAATCAAAACAATTCCTTGCAAAATTTTAAGATATATATACTCTTTGCTAATAATCTGCCATAACCTTATCTCAACACTAACCCAAACCATATAGCTACATGGCGTGTCACGACGTATACACGCAAAATAATAGAAATCTATTATAAATATCTAGATATATATATAATTTTTATACTTACAAACTAAATTAATATAAGTAAAATAAAATAAAAGTAAATAATAAGGATTTAAAAAATGGTAAAATTTAATTTAAATATTTAAATTAATTAATAAGATTTTATTATACTTACAAACTAAATTAATATAAATAAAAGAAATTAAATAAATAAATTTTTATAAAATTAAATTACTTATGTTAATATTTAGGATTATAAATATCTTTATACTTACTCGCTAGAATAAATTATAATTAATCGTAAAATATTTAAGAAATGAATAGCTTATTTAAATAATTATATTAATAAATATTTTTTATATTTACCTTCAAAATTAAAATGAAATAAATATAATAATAAAAGTTTTATAAATTTAAATTACAGTTATTTATATATCAAATTAATAAATTTTTTATCTTTACTAAAATTAAATAAATAAAATACGAATTAAAAACTCAAATAGTTTATTTTTATTATTAAATGAATAATTAATTTTATATTTACCCTCTAAATTGAGATAAATAATAAAAATTCAAATAGTTTGTTTTAAAATATTTAAGTCAATAAATATTTTTATACTTCAGTATTTACGAGCTAAATTAATATAAATAAAATAAAATTAGTAAATAATTAATAATTCAAATAACATATTTTGAATATTTAGATTAATAAGTAGTTTTGTACTTACTCACTAGAAGCAAATAAAATAAATAGTAAATCTTTTAAATTATTAGATTAATAAATATCCTTTATACTGTACATACCTCCTAAAATAATACAAATAAAGTATAATTAAATAGTAAATATTTAAAAAATCTTAAATGACTTATTTTAAATATATAGATCAGTAATATTTATTACTGTATATGTATCTTATAAAAATAACATTATACTATACTAAATACTCTTTTTAATTAATAATGAAATTAATAAATCGAAAATAATGCATAATTTATAGTTATTGAGCAGGCGATTATTAATATCGTGAATGTTTCCTCGTTGCATGCTAGGTATATTTGATTGGCCAAGATAACTAATCGTATTTTGCAGCTAGCTTGAGATAGAAAATAATCACGATATTACAATCAAACATATCTAATAACGGTATTATTGTATAGATATCTGACAATTCAAAGTCTGATTTAATTCATACTATACGATATAAAAAATTGGATATTCACTTTATCAACAATTATGCATTATTATGTAAATTTTAAATGAATAATTTATAGATACTATATGTAGTACTAATGATAAAGATTTTTATACTTACTTCCTAAATTAAGTAAAAACAAAATTAAATATAGATATTTAAAATTTTGAATAACTCGTTTTAAATATTTATAGTGTTATTATACTCACAAACTAAATTAATATATATATAATTAAATAATAAATTTAAAAGATGTACAACTGATTTTAAATTCTATATAATAAATATTTTTATACTTACGACCTAAATTAATAATATAATCAATTAAATAAATAAATGGTAAAAATTTGCAAAGATGAATGGCTTATTTAAATAATTTAGATTAATAAATCCACTTTTTACCTACTCGCTAGAATGAAATAAATTCAATATTAAATATTTAATAATTTGAATAGCTTACTTTAGATTAGTTAATATTCTTTGATAACCTTCTATATAAAATCAGATTAAATAGTAAATATTTAAGAGCTTGAGCAGCTTATTTTAAATACTTAAATTATTGAATATTCTTTATACTTACAAACTAAATTGATTTAATAAAATAAAAATAGCAAATAGTAAATAAATATTTTATAAATATAAATAAATTTTTTAATAATAAGTGTTTTATACTTACTAGCTAAATTTATAAAAAAAAAAAATTGTTTCAATAAAATATTTTGATTAGATCAAATTAGATCATCATAGATTTGTTGTATATTTATCGTATTAACGAGCTGACAAATGCATGTGCCAGACACATCCTATGTGACCTACAATAAATTTTCTGGCACTTGACATTAATCCAATTAGGTCACAAGATCAGGAGTAACGCAAGACTGCCAGTATCGCCGTAAAATTTTACTATCACTTGACTTTCGACGGTAAATTGGTTAATAACTATGATTTTATGTAACGTAACACGATCCGGAAGATTCTTAGTTTCGCTTATTTCCTTGATTTTGCTAATTAGGCCCTTAACAACTAATCTTATCACATATCCTAATCCTAACCTAAATAAACTTGCAAAAATTTTACTATCACGTTACAGGAAAATTTTTATGGCGATACTGGAGGATTAACACGAGAATGCGTTTTTTTCTATTTTCTTTTAAAAATCATTAATAATTAGATAATTCGCCTATGAAATTGCATTCTGGCTCTAACAAAAAAATTCCTTACAAAATTTTAATGTAAATTATGCCCTCTCCTAACATTGACGCTACCTAAAAACTAGGCTTATTGGTTTAAATTCTTCATTTACTTGATTTGTTTTGATTTTACGTTACACCTGACTATTTTTTTTTCAACACATTAGAAATCAGGTGCTGGAATATTTTTTATGAGTGAGCTACTAATGTTGCCGACACAAGAACTATGCCTATTGTATTGTGTAATTTATTTTGCATAGGTTTGTCTATTTATATGGAGTGCTCCGTATTAAAAGGGCCCATTTTTACATTTATCTCATTTTGAGATAATCGAGCTTAACCACTTGTTTTGATTTTCGGACTGATTCGGGATTAATTAAATTTCACTATTTTGATTGGTTAAAGACGGCATGTGACTATCGGATAATCTCGTGACGTGTTGGCTCTACGCAGCCTCATGTAATTTTTCTTTTTACATTATCTTGATTTTTTATTATGCAAATCGACTTTCATTAATAATTGAAAAATATCAGTCATGTCAAAATTTACATGAATTTGATAAAAACTCATTTTTCAAAAAATTGTAAAAATGGGCCCTTTTAATACGGAGCACTCCATATGTCAGCCTCCCATAAATAATTGCTTGCATTTTATGCCTAGTACTTTGTACCCTATCATAAACTTTTTTTTGGACTCGAGGGACGCAGATCCCTAGTTTATAAGTATGTACATACGTACATACTTCAAAAAAAGTTTGACTAGAAATAAAATCTTGGATCAGACTAATCAACTAATTAATCAATGTAGCTATTATATATTGATTAGTCTGCGCCGTTACTAATTTGGAATACTAGTAAATATTTTATACTTACCCACTAAACAAAATAATATAAAATATTGCTTAATAAAAAGATAAAATTGCCGATTTAAATCTTAATTATAGTTTGCTATACTTACTCTCTAAAAAAGTAAATATTTTGAGAATTTAAAATTTAAAATATTATCTAAAACATATAAATAACCTACTTGAAATTCCAATACAAAAATTTGTTGAGATCATTTTTCACACCAATTCCGAAATAACAAATCGCAGTCTTCCTAATTCCCATTGAATTACCAGCTTCAACAGATTTTAGATAATTTGCAAATGCTTTACGCTTATTTATTTCAACACCAACCCCTAAAGAATAACAATAACCCACATAATACATTCCATTAGAATCATTCATATCTGCAGATTTTTTGTAATAAATGAATCCCTTATTTTCATTCTTTTCAATTCCGATTCCATGTTCATAACAATAGCCAAGCCAGAAAATTCCTTCTATATCATTCTTATTTGCTAATTCCTGACAATCAACTAAATTAAGTTGATTAAAAATATCGGAAACTTGAACAATTTCTTTTGACATTTTAGGTGCAAAGTGAATTATGGTGCAATAGCCAATGGTCATTATGTGGCTCATTTACTGTCAGTTATATAGCACTTTTGCGTGTATATACGTAAAGTATGTACAATGCGTTGAGTATATGCACATATGCGTGTACAATATGTGCGCGGTTCGAGATGTCATGTAGATCATGGAGGCAAATTTTTTACACGCAGACGGTTTTACCAGCAATTTCAAATATTAATTAGATAATGCAAACAATGAAACCAATTATTGATAATTTAATAAAAAGTTTATTTTAATTTAGTAAATTACAATTAAAAAAATATGTCTAAAGATTTTAAATTTACCTCTTCATATGATGAAATGTTTTGATTTGTAATGTTATTAAAAACTTTATGATAATATTTATAAATTTAATTTGTATGATATAATGTAATTGTCAGGACTAAAATATAGACTTAACTATACAATCGTATTTTTCTTACTAATTTTTCTTTATGAAACGCTTATTAAATCTCTTATAAAATCGCTTATAAAATTGTGTCAAAATTAAATTTTATGATTACTTGATTAATTAATAATCTCTTGCTTGTTAATTGTTTAGATTATGATGCAACACAACGTTATTGTTTAGAATATAACAAGTACTACATCAATTCATTTATATACAATTTTATTTTACTGTCACTTAATTTTAATGGTACAATATTCACATCAAAATTTACGCCTATACGTTTTTGATGAAAATAGAGAAACTCAGCACGAGAAGAATTTTTAAGTAAATTCAAAAGTTTAACAAAAGTTGATGGTCTTACATTTCAACGGATCGGCATAATTGGGCCTTTTTTCGATAAACTGTTACACGAAAAGTTGCTCCTAAGTGACGTTGAAAACTAACAAATGAAGCACTTGTTACAACTAAAAAAGGGCTTCTTTGACGTCTAGACAAGTTAAAAAACCAAAAAAGAACTCAATAAAAGAGCTATGCCAAGCTGTAGAAAGAAGTACTCTTACCGTTTGTTGAAATACTCGGGCGTTTTAGGATGGGTTGGGCATTGTTAGATGGGCTGGTAACTATCAAGGGTAAATTCGAAAGCTAATTTCAAAAAAATTGCCTTTTTAACCTACTTTTGGTTTATAATTAAATACATAAATTTCATAATGTTCTACGTACTTAATTATAAATGCAAAGCTGATTAAAAAGGCCGTTTTTGTGAAAATTCGCTCTATAATAAATTTTCGTGTAAAATTTTTTTGATAATCCTCGATCATGATTGGTCGATTTACCCAATTATGCCGATCCACTGATATGAGGCCTTTGACAATTTTATTATATAGTTCTTGGCTTCTTTTCACTCATCCTTTTACAAATCTAGTTCAATATCATAACCTGGTTAACCAATTTTTTATATTGCTCCTGGCCTCACTTCGCTCAGACTGTGGTTTAGAATAACGCGTAACATTGATCATTATGCAATTAACTAATCAGCATTGCGGACAGGCTCATGTGATATCGTCGATCAAACATGTCGTGATTTACAGCCAATAAGAAACCCGGAAACGATGACGGAATTCACATGACCGTGAGAATCAACACTGTAAAAACAGAAATAATATGACTGTATGAGGTGGATTTGTTTCCGTTCATGTCACAAAATTCGATTTTGTCACATAGCTATCAAAACATGACCATTAACCAATCCGATCAATAATGTAATATTTGTTAATCGAAACAATAAAAATTCAATATACTGCGAAGAAATTTATTATCAAACTATTTATTGCCAGCTAAAGTTTACTTTTATTATATATTTTAAGCAGTATTCTATTTTATTTTACATCATTGCCCTTTATATTAGAGACATTTTTACAAACTTAGTCCATATTAACTTAAATAAAATTATTCACTCATATTTGATATAAGCCAATTTATGCCTATTTATTTAACAATTAACTTCAATAAGATTGATTAATACACAATATACTGTTAAAGAATTAAATAAAATCAAAATTTCATTTTTAGTAACGAAACGTTATGTTCTTGAAAAGTGCTTTAAAGTGTGTAAATAAGTTACCTGACGATGATTGATTCAGGCAGTTCAACGGACGATTAATTCAAGCGAACCAATTAAACAAATGTCCAGCCATAAGCCACTAGTAGAAATTAAACATATTATATACACTGTTTAGCGAAAGTATTGTTGAATATAGACACGAAAACAATAGTGAAACTTATTCATATATTCTTTTAAGATCGTTGCCGTGTACTGCATATAGTCCTGTGTTTTTGTATGATATACTCATTAGAACTTAGGACCCAAATGAGATCCAGAAACTAATGTCTTGGTGAATACGAAATAAAATTTTAAGTGTAATATAATTTGTAAGAGAGGTTCTGTTATTTTTACGGATACACAAATTTTAATAGTTTTGAATAAATGCAATAATCACATCGGAAATAAATCTGCCCATATGTTTAGGCTAGGGGATAAAAACATGAGAGTTTGTTTGGCTAAACAACTTCTTTAACAGTCAACAAAATTTTTATATTAAAGTGATGTTATTTGCCCCTATATCTGAGCTCAAAGGGGTATGCTAAACTTAGTTTTAAATTGGCGTGGCCTTAACGCTTTTGTACAAGGTCACACAATTATGCATAAATCAAAATAGCACAGTATAATTTAACGTT
This sequence comes from Gigaspora rosea, assembly GCA_003550325.1. Taxonomy (NCBI): domain Eukaryota; kingdom Fungi; phylum Glomeromycota; class Glomeromycetes; order Diversisporales; family Gigasporaceae; genus Gigaspora; species Gigaspora rosea. The sequence goes on along the minus strand of QKWP01000090.1, from coordinate 77,201 downwards.
TTAATTAATTTATATAGCTTATTCAATATGCCAATAACAGTTTTTTAACCAAAAGTGGATCTCTCCCCTTTCTATTGAACACCTATTATCGATGTGTATGTAGTGTAATATTTTTATGTGTAATTTTGGTTGCGACCTATTTTTCCGTATATGTATCTGTAGTACAATATTAATTCGGTCAATTTTTCCGTAGCGCGCAATAAAAATTTCAAAAAAGCTTTTGTAGCGAATTTTTTGCATGAACTAAATAATAAATGCTCTATATAGTTACAGTACCAATTTTGTAAAGCAAATCAAAATTTTATAATAGAAAAAAAAGACCTGTAAGAATAAAGCTTTTAACATTAAATGCCAAAGAGCAAGCTTTATTAATTCCTTTTGAAATCAATCTTGAAATACGCATACAACGCAAAAAACCGAATAACATCTATTTAAAATTGCGTATTCAAAATTTATCAAGATGATTAATGCAAAAGTTTAATAGTTTAATAAAAATGTAAAAAATTGAAAGGAATTTTCCAACCTTTAACCATCCGGCAAAAATCACAGTCAAACTCAGTTATATCACCACCAAGTTTGATTTATCCATTATTTAGCAGAATAAAATATCTGTTTGTTAAATTTAGCTTAGTTATATCTCTACCTAAGTTATATACTAAAATCTTTAGACAAAAGGGTGATATATCTGAGGTTTGACTATATTATATAAACAGCATGTACAGTATAATTATCTGAATATTATATAGTAAAGCATATTTATTTTTTCAAATTGGTAGGCTGCCCTATTCATCGATAGTATCTGGTATTTCTAATTATAAATTTCACTATCTATAAAAGAATTATTAAATCATTATATAATATAGAATAAGAAAGTTTTTTTAAAAAAATTATATAATTACCTTGACATATAGTAGACGAAATAAAACTACTTTTATAATGTGAATCAATAAATTCATGTATATCATCATTTTTTGCATTTAGTAATTTTTTACCAAGTTCAGATAAAATAATTTCATTATTCTGCCATTCTGCAAAAATAACACATATTTCATTTGCTGTTGGTCGTTCATTTGGTTCTAGATTCCAACATTTCTTCATTAAATCTGCATAGAATTTGGCTGTATTGTCATAAATATGTGGTCGTAAACCGTTACATACTTGTATTTGAAATTGTAATTTTGACGATTTTTGTTCAAAAGGTACGGTTTTAATGTATAAAATTTCCCACATGATTATACCAAATGAATAAATATCAGATGCTTTAGAATATGGATAAATATTCAAAACCTCAGGGGCAATATAAGGTAAAATTCCACAAATTTTATCAGATTTTGATTTTAATGCGATATTAGCTGTTATCGAAAGGCCTAAATCTGCAATGTATGCGCTTTTAAAACTATTAAGTAGTATATTTCTGCTATGAAATCACGATGAATAAGATTATGAGAATGAATTACATGAAGGTCTGATGCAATACATTGTAATAGGTTTAATTTGTCCTTCCAATCCATTTGTGCTATTGTAAGTAGATTATTGCGCAAACAACCTTTTGAAGCATATTTCATGACAAGAATATAATCCTTAGATGCAATGTCTTTTGATATACCGAAACATTTTAAAAATGTTGGATCTTTAAGATTAATATCACAATATGCTTTTAACTTATTATTAAAATAAAGTATAATACATTCAAATTATTTACATAAACTAGGAAACAGTTACCGTTAGTGTCCGAAGCCAAAAATAACAATTAATAAATACAAGTTTGCTTAGTGTAGTAAGTTAGAATTAATTAATAAAAATTTGTGAATTATAAGATTTTATAGGATTTTATTAATAAAATTCTATAAAATCTTATAATTCACAAATTTTTATTAATTAATTCTAACTTTGTGCACTAAGTAAACTTGTACAACATCTAAAATACATCAAATTATTAGAATTATTTTTATTTTACTTGAAATTTGGAGAAAATATACTTAAATTTGACTTTTTTGATCAAAAATCAAAATTTATGCATCTATTCTTTAAATTTCAAGTAAAATAAAAATAATTCTGCTAAATTAATGTATTCTTAGGTTCTGAACAAGTTTACTTAGTACATTAAGTTAGAATTAATAAGTAAGATCTTGTGAATCATAAGATTTTATTAAATTTTTTTAATTAAATTCTATAAAATCTTATGATTCATAAAATTTTATTAATTAATTTTAACTTTATGCACTAAGTAAACTTGTACAGCATCTAGAAATACATCAAATCGGCATAATTATTTTTATTTTACTTGAAATTTAGAGAATAGATGCATGATTTTGGATTTTTGATCAAAAAAGTCAAATTTAAGCATCTTTTCTCCAAATTCAAGTAAAATAAAAATATCATGGCTGATCTAATGTATTTTTAGGTGCTGAACAACTTTACTTAGTGCATTAAGTTAGAATTATTTAGTAAAATTTTATGAATCATAAGATTTTATAGAATTTTATTAATAAATTCTATATAATCTTATTATTCATAAAATTTTACTAATTAATCTAACTTAATTCACTAGGTAAACTTGTTCAAAGTCTAAAGATAAATTAAATCAGCAGTATTGTTTTTATTTATTTTGAGAAAAGATACTTAAATGTAACTTTTTTGATCAAAAATCGAAAATTTACATCTATTCTTCAAATTTCAAGAAAAATAAAATAGATCTACTTACTGATTTGATGTATTTTTAAGTGCTAGACATGCTTACTTAGTGCATAAAGTTAGAATTAATTAATAAAAATTTGTATATTATAAGATTTTATAAAATTTTATTAATAAAATTCTATAAAATCTTATGATTCATAAAATTTTACTAATTAATTCTAACTTATATAATGTTTCTAGGTTTAGCATGACTGCATCACGCAGCTACTCTAATTTTGGTGATCTTTCTGTATGGGTTCATTTTAGTAATATGAAAAGTGAAATTTGAATCTAAGTGTTATATATATATATATGTTGTTTAACTCTCCCCATAATTTGCTCAATTGAGAGAGCGGAGTTATATTAAATATAGATTTAAATTGGAGTGGCCTAAACTTAGTATAGTAATAAACTATTTAATAAAGATTTATTTATTTTTTAAAAACAAATAGATGGTATATAAGAGCTATTTGCTATAATAATAACTTAATAATAATAAAATAAATAAAAAAATAATAACAATATAATAAAGAGGTTACAGAGTTGTCCCTTACAAAATAATTACAAATTGTTTAACAATTTAATAATGAACTTTAATAGCACATTTACAATACCACTTAGGCTAAATTTTAATTTTTAAATTACAAATTAAATTATTAATTATTATTATAACTTATAAAATAGATAAAATGAATTTATCAGTTGCATACATACTGACGTTTTCAAATTTTAGTAATATTAAGCTTAATTTGAGTAGAATCACCTTGAGTCAAATCTAAATAAACAAATATTATTTTTAACTAAAATAAAATAATATAATTTTAATACAATATATTAATTAAGAATAAATAAATACCTTTAATTGCCTTTGAAATTAATTTTGTACTAATAATTTTGCTAGTATACATTTCATCAGGATGTCTTGATGCTGGCAATGCTTTAATAACTTTATCTGCTTCTAAGAATTGCTTTTTAATTTCATTATCATCTGAACTAGATATTTTATTAAGCCAATCATCTATTGTTATCAAAACATTATAGGCATTAGGTCGTTCTTTTGGATCAGAATCCATGCATTTCTTAGCCAATTCAATAAAACATTTAGGAGTTCCAGGTGCAAACTCTGGTCGCAATCCTCTACAAATATCTGCTCCAAGCTTGGCATTAAAATTACGTCCATCAAAAGGTCTTTGTCCAGTTGTCATTTCTGACATAATAACTCCAAACCCATAAATATCTGCTGCTTGTGTAAATTGCTTCTTACCCGATAAAACTTCTGGTGCAACATATGGCATAACTCCATAAATATCTCCTTCTAAAACTTTTTCATCGATTTTTTTAGACAATCCTAAATCTGCAATATATGATTGTTGGTCTTGCAAAATGTTTCCACTATGGAAATCAGCATGGATGTATCTTGCAAATCTGTGAATATTATCTAACTCATCTGAAATATTTTTAAGTATTTCCAACTTAGACTGCCATGTAAGGTTGCAAAAATTATTTCTTAAATATTTAGAAAGACTTCCATGATTAGCATACTGAAATACCATCAAGTATTCCTTTGTTTCTATATTTTGAGTTATGCCATATATTGCGAGCTTATAATCATTTAATTTACATGTCATAAGACTTTTGAACTTGAAGTTTAAACAACAATTAGCTTTTAGTTATTAGATAAATTATTAAAACAATAAATTAACTTACTTCTTTTAAAAAATCATTATGGTTTTCCATAGAACTGGTCAGCGTCTTGAGTGCAACGGTGCTGGATTGTTCACGCGCTCTTTTGTAAATATCATTATTACTGTCCTTAATTGTTTCAATTTTTCGTATGCCATCCAACCAGACAGCTGAATATACAGAGCCAAATCCTCCTTTACCGATTTTTTTAATTTCTGATAATCTATCAAATGGAATCCATTCAATTACATCTTCATACCTCACAGTTCTAAGTTGGAATGTTTTCATGCAATCGTCAATATCCTTATTTCCACTTGTCCACCTTGTTGATATGTCAGGGTCGCATGATTGACACCATGCGGGTCGAGTGTCATTTTCATTGCAATATGCACATTTTTCATATTTGGACTGTCTAATTTATATAATATAATATAAGATGATTTATATTTCGCTTAAATTTTAGTTGAATGTAAATAATTTTTATATTTACCGACTAAATTAATGTGATTTGTACGTAATGGTAAATAAGTATTTATTTTATGTAGTAAAATTATTAAATGTTCTTTATACTCACGCACTAAATTAATGCGAATGAAATGATTTGTACGTAATGGTAAATAAGTATTTATTTTCTTGTTTTGTGAACTTGTTTTGCTGTTTTTATGTAGTAAAATTATTAAATGTTCTTTATACTCATGCACTAAATTAATGCGAATGAAATGATTTGTACGTAATGGTAAATAAGTATTTATTTTCTTGTTTTTTGAACTTGTTTTGCTGTTTTTATGTGATGTGTTGGCTCCACGAAGCCTCGTGTAATTTTTCTTTTATATTATCTTGATTTTTTATTATGCAAACTGACTTTCATTTATAATTGAAAAATGTTAATCATGTCAAAATTTATATGAATCCAATAAAAACTCATTTTTCAAAAAAATGTAAAAAAGGGCTGTTTCTATTGTCCGCACCCCATATAGTCTAAAATTTAAAAGAATTTTGGTAGCACAATTTGTATTATGTAACAACAGATGTTGGAAAAATTATTGTCCGAAGGACACTACAAGTAGAGCACTAGTTCACCTGATATCTGTGTATTAGCAAATTCTAAATTCTGATTGGCTAGATCAGGTATAACATAAAAAAAACAATAAAAACAATAAAAACAAGGTTTATGTAATTTAGCACATATGCGTTGTAATGCACCCATTTGATAAACCAATCAGATCGTAGGATCAGGTGTAATGTGAAATTGAGAAAAAATAGCGATCTTTTAAAAAATCGCCTGTGGCTCATAATTTTGTTTATGAAACCACTCTTCGTGCTCTAACAAAAAAAATTACTTGCAAAATTTTACTAAAAAGCCCCCTTTCTCGCCTACACACTATTCTAACCTCACCCTAACCCTAACTAACAAAAAAAAGGGTTTAATTTGGTTGTTTTGATTTCATGTTACATCAAATCATATGAGGTGCGCTATAGCACACATGCGGAAAAATATTAAATTCTAAAAACAATTGTAATATAAAAAAAACAAATATTGGTCCTTCGGACTTTAAATGGTTCCCATTTTCCTAGTGTAATTTTGCTTACCAAGTGCTATATATACATAAATTGCATGATCATCCGGTTTTAACAATGGAATAAAATTTAATATCGAAATATGAAATTTGGCTGAAACTGTACCTTGGTGCTTATAGGGTGCACCTGTCATTCCAACAGGACAGGTGCAAATACCAAACTCACTATTCACAATGTAAAGAATATCATTGTTCTCATTTGTGCTAGGGTCTATATATTCATGCTCTATATTTGTTTTCCAAATTGTATTTGGGTCAATTGTTTACCAACCAGGGCATAAAAACGTTTCGCAATACGTAAAGCTCCCAGGTGCATATGTACAATTCCAAGCAACCATTTTTCATAAAATCTTTCCATATTTGTAGTAATAAATAGAAATATCTGTACAGGATTGTAAGCCTGTGTCCTTGCAAAAATAATATCTTTCATAATTCCAAAACCACGTTAAATATAATTATTTGTATTGTTGCTGCGTAAAGGTAAGCTTGTACGAAAAGATAAAGCCCAGGATTGTTGGCATTCCCACAAAAGCTCAAAATGCTTTTTTAATTTCGAATAACTGTAAAACCTCTACTTAAATTCATCATAATGTATATTTATCTCTGAATTTGATAATACAAAATTTTCTTTATATTTTCCATAATAGGCGCCTGAACTTCCTTATCAATTTGATGCTTAGAATTATGGATCCATCTCCAGAATGCTTACAAAAAGTAGAATTTGCATAAAGATGAATTCCTGTAAGTTTCCGAAAAATTTTAATAAATTAATAAAGCAAGATTTTACAACAAAGTTCAATAATGCAATCTAGAGATCCCTTAATAGTAAAAAAAATACTGATTTAATAATTAGACCAGCTTTTCTTTAACAATTTGATGATAATTCGAGCAAATAATTAGCCTAACTCTTATTACAATTCAAATTAAAGTGTTAACTAATGCTGTAATAAGAAAAAAATTATCGTGGCATTAGTAGAAATAAATAATCATGCCTTATGCTAAACAAAATTCTTAAGCATTGCCCATAAATATAAAACTTACTAATTTCTGAAATCTAATTCATTAAGAGTTGCTAAACTACACTTAATTACTTTTGGGCCAGCAACGTTTTTAGAGCGTTACGTTCTGAATTTGAATTATTGGTCAAAAAACCATTGGTCCAACTTGTGGTCCATGACTATAGAATGCATTAGATGGGAGAATTGTTTTCAGTAAATTTAGCTAAAAAAAAATAAATATATTAATGTTAAATGAATAAATTAAGAATACAGTAGTTTAAAGTATAAATAGGTTATTACTGCTTTTTCTATCGTCAACTCAAGCTCATCTGAGGTAAGGAACAGTGCAAATGGAAGTGCGCCGGCTGCACAACTAGTGTATAATAGTGTAAAGGAAGTATTGAGTGAATCAAAAGAAGCAGATGCGTCTATATAACATATTTCCTTTGATTGAAGAATTCTTTTATGTACCCGAGCCATCAAATTAGTTACAATACATAAAATAAATGCATCTCCAGAATTCGTATTATACTCTTGTAGAACTGCTTTACCCTGCCCTGATTCATTATATTCTGAAATTATAGCTGCCATACGTTAACATTAATGTACTATTATGACTACCAAGTGCATTGTCACGATACTGGTGAAAAAGGTTAGTGATATAATATAATCCGAATTGTAGACCCGATCTGCAAGAACCTCTAATAACTCTTGTTCATTTGCTGTATTAAGATAAAGATCATCTTCATGAACATGTAATATTGATAATGGTAAATGCCCATTCTAGAATAAGTTAATAAATTTCTCACGAACTTCTCTTTCAACATGCTGAAAACTTAGGAAAGCTGCTGAATTAATAACATAATTGTGCATGAATACTATATTTATTTCTAATGGATGACTTAGTAAAAGTCGCCAACGTTCTAGCTGAATATGGATGGTTGTGGCACAATTTATGTTATGTGCCCGAGATGAATGCGGATACTTTACTTCACGATGACCCTGTTTTTTTCTTACTTGATCACTATGAATACAGTGTCTAAGCTCCCGAAAAAGTATTCGTTTTCCTTTGATTTCAATTTTTTTTGTTTCTGGCATAGTCATTTTGGACCAGCTTTGAAATTCTGTAAACTATTCACGTGCTCTTTCAACACTATCTATGCCTACAAATGCATCTAATTTAAAGTTTGGAATTTCAAAATTTTCCTCTGTCTTGAATGGAGAATGATCATCGAAATTTTGAATTTGATAAGTATAATTTTTAGGAAGAACTGGCTTCAAAATCTCTGGCAGTAAGTCCTAGAATATGATCTACAAAAAAATAAATTAATTAAGCACATCGTACATACATATGTACAAAAAAATACAAATTGTAAAGCTTATTTACAGGTTTAGTTAGTAAACTTTGTATATCTATTTGGAACACTTTTTCAGAAGGTTCTTGATATAGTAGTGCAAGATTGATCATTAAAAACCTGACAGTATAAAAATATTATCATTGCTATTATAAATAAAATTCTTTATCCAGAAAATTTTCTTTGAGCTTTATTTAAATTTTAAACTTATAAAACTATTACTTTGAAGTTACTGGCTTCCTTACTAATCCTTTTTTACAGGTGTTTATCTGTGACTTTAGCGAAGAAAAAACTGATAAATGTCAAGAAAGAGTGTATAAGAAAGCTAAAAAAAGAGGTGCTTATATAGTAATGATGTATGAATTATATAATGTATCAATAAATATGCACGATATACGTAAGTGTGTAAGTATATTTTTACACTCTATGAATAACCAAAATTTATTGTTAAAAGATATTCTTAAACTCTATATACTGTAGGATTCATAAATATTATTTATGAATCTAGAAATTAATAAAATTTAATACAATAAGTTTCGAACATGTGTTATAATTAACTATGAATTAGATTCTGTAGCACAGATCTTATCAAAAGTCTTTCAAAGCTTTTAGCAATAACTACTTGATCAAATTCAGTAAAATTTTTATTTTTTTCTATAGTTTTGTGGAATTAAAATAAAAAGAGGTTCATCAGTAGTTATCGAGAACCATCGTTAAAAGTTTTAAAGTTTTAAAAACTTAAAATATCTAAGAAATCTAAAATCAGATAAATTTTCTTCTTTGAGGTTTAAAACAAAGATTTCTTGATAGCTGATTATCCAAATTCAGTAAAAATTGGGTTAGTTTAATTCTGTGGATTCATAGAATTAAAGATAAAAAAATGTTAATCAAATTGAATAGCTCATTGTCAAGAAATAACCATTAACTTTTAAAAAAAAATTTGGCCACAGCTTCTTTTTTAAAAACATCTAAACTTTGAACAAAATTACTCAACACTTACCTGGTCAGATATTCGATCAATTGTTTTTATTTCAATTCTATAAGCTTATAGAATTAAAATAAAAAAAATGATCAAATTTGATCAGATAATTGCCAAATTAATCTTCGTTCATAGCTTAGGTACCTATAAAAAAAAGCTGCAGCTAAAATTTTTTTAACTTTTAATGAATATTTTTCAACAACCTGCTATTCAAAATCGATCATTTTTTTATTTTAATTCTATTTATCTACAGAATCAAAATAAAAAAATTTCACCAAATTTGAATAGTTGGTTGTTGAGAAATCTTTGTTTAAAATAAAAAAAGGAAAATATTGATTTCTTTTCAAAAATATTTTAATTTTTTAAACCTTTTAACAATGATATCTCAATAACCACCAAATAAAATCCAATAAATTTTTTTATTTTAATTCTATAAAACTATAGAATTAAAATAAAAAATGTTTTACTGAATTTGATTAAGTAGTTATTGAGAAATAATCATTAAAGTTTAAAAAAACTTTGGAATTTATTAATAGGATGAGCATCAGGTTAATTGATGATCTACAATCGGCAATGTGCTTAACCTGGCACACAATATATACGAGCAAATTAATATATGTGAAATTTGATTGGCTATTAAACCAGTCAGGTAGGGGAGGGGGTAGGCTCTATAGTAAAAGGAAATCAGGTGATTTTTGGCGCTCTTCTTACTGAGTTTTTAACTAATTTTAATGATTTAGAATTAGAAAAACCTGTACTACAAACTTGTTTTAAAATATGATTAGTTTATATATTCTTAAAATTCAAATGAAAAAGGTTTATTGAATTTGGCCCTGTAGTTGCTAAAATATTTTTGCTCAAAGTTAAAAAAAATTTGCAGCTTGTTTTAATAGATGTTTTGATTTTTTTTTACAAAGATATTTTAGCAACTACTGGGCCAAATTCAATGAACTTTTTTTTGTTTGAATTCTACAACCTATAGAATTTAAAAAATGTTGTTGGATTTGTCTAGTAGTTACTAAGATATCTTTGCTCAAAGTTTAAAAAAAGTTAAATCTGAAGGGTATGAATAGCAAATTTGGGGGTATAAAAAGTAATTACCTATAAATAAATAATTAACTGCCAAATACAGAAAATACTTTCATATAAGAATGCTGAATTTGGAATAAACCTATGAACTAAAACATATTCTACAAATATGCTGCAATTAGATAAAGTAGAATATATAGTTTTAGAATTAAAAAATCTAAATAGTGCTTCTAATGTACTATAAATTAATTTTACCTAGTGTTAGATTAGAGTTAGAATTTGGGTCAAAATTAATACAAAATTGTGAGAGGATTATTTTTTGTTAGAAATGCAACAGGGGTTACCCTAATAAAATTTTGAAATATAAAAATAGTGTCACAAAGTGCATGGGGCACTGACTAGTTTAGTTCATAGTTAAATCATAAACCTAAAAAGTATAAATCTTTATAATCATTATTATAATTCTAGCATGCTTGTGAATCTTTTGAGATAAGTAAAACTATAATAATGAAGATCATAAATAACTTAAGCCAAGAAATAGTTTATTTAGTTCCTGCAAAGAATTTAATAATTGATTTCTGATGATCATATGGTATGTAAAAAATAATGTTTGAAATGTCACAATAATCCTGTTAAAGATTTTAGATATAAAGAATATCATAATAAGAATATATAATGATCAATATTTTGTTCTTGTTTTAAAAGACAAGTAACAATGAAATTGTCATACATTTTAGAAATTATCATATATTTTAGAAATTAAAAATCACATTCTTTCCAAAAATAAACAAACAAAAATCATTACTCCTACTAAAATAGGGTTTTTAAAAAATCAGTATAAGTGAAACCCATTATGTACTACATTCCATGTTACATAAAACATAATCATTCTGGTAGTACAAATCAGATTTCAAAGATTGGGTATAACATAATATGATTAGAAAATTTCATATTTCTTGAAATTTTGCATAAGAAACCACCTTTAGTGCACTAACAAAAGTTTTATCTGACACATGACCCTAATTCTAATATAGCTGAACTTTAAAGAAATTTGCTAACCAAGAACCTGGCACAGATTTCTACTAGTAATGCCAAGATAAACAAAATTTAGTTATTTCACAATTTAAGTTAATTTTGAATTGATTATGTTATTCTTAAATTGCACTGACTTATTTATAACTTAGATCGATTCTTAATTAATTAAATTATTAAACTCTATTATACTACGAAATTTAATAAAAAATTAGAACTCAGAATTATTATACTACAAATATATTGCATATTACACATATCATATTAATTATATTAATTCATATAAAAAAAGAAAAAAATAAATAAGCTTTTGAATGTTTAATTTTAAACAAATCTTTATTTTCATTATTAATTTCTTAATATGGGATGATACAACTTACTGGCTCGTATTATTCACTAATGGAAAAATAATTTTTCTTTAATAGATCAATTAAATATAATTAATGTTTAACTGCACTTAAAAATCCAAGTGAATCACACAATCAAATTTTAAATATTGGATAACTCATATCAACAATTAAGCCAATTGATAATATCATAATTTGTGCTGTGTACCAAGTAATGAAGTATGCTAGTCAAGACAAAAACCTGGTGAAAGATTTTTTTTTTTATGATGCTTATGCTTTTTTTTTTAATGATTATAAAATTTTAACATTCAAATAAAAGATTTCAATAGTATAAATGTTATGCGTCGTTTATTGACTCCTGTCATTCAAGGATTGATATGAAATATTCGTAAATCCAAGAATAACATATATTATACTTTGAAATTGGTTTACCATAAATATATATATATATTATATTTAAGTAGTAAATTGCAGATAAAAGGTAAAAAATGATAATTAGTTTATAATAAATTACAGCAAGCATTTAATAGTAAATTTCTATAATGTGCAAATGAGGCTTTTCTACATATAAAAGTATTTTTTTACTAAGCAAACCACTTATAATTTTTAATTAAATTTTGAAGAACCAACTTTTTTGATTTTAATGATAGTTAAATTATTCAAATCATGTTAGTATATCACACAATATGGGTATTTATTGATTGTTTACTATAGGGTTTTTTATTATGATCGAAAATGTACGGCATTCCACTTCTATATAAGGCAATTAGTAAATCTCCGCTGATTTTTACTATGAAATTTTGACCCTTTAACTGCAGATTACCATAAAACATTCGTTTTTTTTGTATTGGCTATGCAAAACACAGCCACACCTTCTCGAACATTTTGAATTATTTTTTTTAGCAAGTGCTTTTGTTTCACAACTGGTTTTTTGGCAGTAACTGTTATAAAATTTTTTTGGGCATAATTTTTTGTATAGAAGTTTAAGATTTGGATTACTAAAAAAAAAAATCTATTAACGTTATTAAACAAAAAATTAAATTTAATATCAATAACAACAAAAATAATATTTTTTTCAAGTTTTTTTGTTTGCCTCATATTCTGTCGCCTGATGTGCTGCACAGATCACTTAATAAAAATCTTTATTAGGCAAACTTGTGTTCTCAAATTATTTTTATTTCATTTAAGTAGATGAAGCTCTTCTGTCATACTGATATGAAGTATCTTAATAGTATTAGTAATCCAGTGTTTTAGCTTTTAATTGTACTAAAGGCTTGAATTTTTTAATTTAAACATTCATTATAGGGATTCAGTAAACTTCTCTGAAAACTACTTATCTGATACCAATTTCATCAACAGCCATTTAAATGTAAGCCTACTTCCCCAACAGCCATTTCCCCGTCAACCCATTTCCCTGACAGCTTACTTCCCTGAATCCTTTCTCTGACATCCTATTTCACTGACAACTACTTTCTCGACATCTCATTTTACTAACATCCTATTTCACCTACACCCATTTCGCTAACAGCTATTAATAAAGCTTTCACAAATAGATTAGCTTAATATTACATAAATGAATTTTGATTATCAATCAATTTTTTATGTAATGAGAAAATGATGGAAATTATTCAAATTATTAAGACTGTGGGAATGCCTAAAATAAGATGATCACAATTGATCTATTGCTATCGCTATGAATTAATAATCAGTTGTTATCTATATGATGTGCGTCAAATTAAAACTTGTGTCAGATCAAATCTGAAACACGTCTGATGACTATCAGTTGACCAGCATTAAATGATTAGCAACAACAACTAACCCCTAACTTTACCGTAATTTTACTCGAACCCTAATGGGGACGTCTAAAGCGGAGCAGATTCTTATAATATATTTTATCGAATTAACTTTAGGGTTAGGGTCAGTTTAGGTTAGGGTTAGATAGGTTTTAGATTTTAATATATAAGCAAAATTGCCTTCCCGACATTTTTAATTAACACAGCAAGGTAGGTTTAGACTGCCGTTTTTTGTATTTTTCAAGGTTTTCGCTGTTTGCTTCGCCGAAGATCATCAAAATTCGATAATTTGATTGGCCAATTGTCACGTGATTCTGCTCCGCTTTAGACGACCCCCAAATAAAGCCATTTGTGCAAATTCAGCATTTTGGTTACAAGCTTGTCACCAACAGGGGCACCTGTTGCTGCTTTTCCGTCAATAATATCGATTTTTTGACTTTTCTACAAATATAACCATTGCAAGTTTTTGTTTTTTGGTAGTTTGTTTAAAAGTCTCTTTGGAGGCATTTTAATTTATTATTGAATTATCGACTGTTTAAAATAACGGGATATTTTATGATCAAATTAAATACTTTAAAGAATTTGAACGAAAGTTTTATTTATTTATTTTTTTACGAAGTAATATACAAATATGATGTCAATGTGATAATAATACACGTGATAATAATTAAAGTCTTCTGATTTTAAAAATTTTCTTATTTCGTGAAATGGGGATCTCCAAACACGCCCTTTCATTTTCCAATTTCAAATTTCGAAATTAAATAAGTTTTTCAAACTTCCATTTAATTTCAAAATGCGCAACTTATTTGTTAACTTTGAAGCCCCTAGCATGTACAGTTTTATAAAAAGAATTTCATTAAGTATAAGCTACATTCTACACCGAACTTTCGAATTATGACAAATTTATTGACTATTTTTTCTAGGTATTTAAAATGAGTGATCTTAAGCTCTAAATTGCGGATAATTAAAGCCGAATTCATTCTTTTTTAGGAGTGATGTACATTATCGTTATTCATAATTTATGTTCCTGGTTTGGTAATATCGTCGCACAATTATTTATTACGAAACCGATAATAATCCTGCCGTGTGCCGTAATTTATCCGAATCTTACAAAAACTAATTTTGGTCATTTGCTAGGAAAATTAACATTTGATATTTACTTTCGAGTGGTGATTTTCCTAGCAGACGATTCATTGCTGATTTTTAATGCAGTACCAGGAACGAATGATGTAATTTTGAAGTATATGGCATTGCAATGCATTTGTAAAATGCCCCAAGATTTGAAATCGCATGTGAATCATTTAATTGACTCATATACGATATGTAACCAATCGGATATTTGACTTCATATGTTAATTTAGTCAATCCTCATGTTGTCATTCAGTATTATTATTCTGATTTAAACAATGATATACGCAAGAAAAGATCTATCAATGCTTTTTTAGCTAAAATTATTTTAATATGTAGCGATAAATTTGAAATTGCTTTTCAGCTAAAATCATTGTCGTGGCTGATGCTGAAATTTTGACCTATTTTGATATGAAATGTTAAAATTTTTTTTCGGTTTTGTCTTATAGGGTTAGGTAGAGTTTGGGTATAGCTTTGATATTTAAAGTGTATATGTGGATTTTAGCAGGGCTTATAGTTTCAAATCGAGACCCCAAATTTCAGCGTCAGCCGCGACAATCATTTTAATATGTAGCAATGGGTTATCCGAATTTTACTGAAAATTTAAAATTGGTGGAAAAATGGATTAGAATATTAAAATGGGGTTGACGCATTGTTATTATATTCGTAATTTTTTATGGGGTTCAATCTTAGAAAATCAATAATAAATTTGGTCCCCAAAACTTAAATTTGTCTGTGATGGTATACCTGCGAAATAAAATTAACCATTATCCGAATAGTCAGCGTGATATGACTATAAACTATTAGTTGCAACAAATAAACTGTAGTTTATTGTTTTAAAATAAAATACAGTTTATTTATGTTATGCGTCGATAATCGATTCCGTCATTCGGGGATTGACATATGTTATTTACTGATCCATCAATAACCCGAGTTATTGATGGAATTTTATGTTTAATAATGCATCAATAAAGTTTAGTAAAAATAAATAAATTAATAATTTAAGTTCGTTAAATAGGGTGATTCAAACCTAATGCTAAGGGTTTCTGATTTCAAATTAAATTAGTGATGCAATTATTTTGAAATCAGTGCTTCGTAAATTTTATTTATTTAATTTGTAAGCTTATTTATATATTAAGGATGCTTATTTCATCTCCGAATAACACCTATTTCATTATCTGATTTCAAAATTTCAAGCCAGAAATAGGATTTTTTAAACCCCTACTTGTTTTTGAAATAAGTTAACTTTGAATCACCCTAATAAGTACTATTTATTCCCGCTTCGCGGGGAATAAATGAGTTATTCTCCCGTTTTATTAATTGACGGCCGGAGGCTATTTTCCTATTGAGTTTGAATTAAATTGTGCCCAAAAATAATAGCGAAAACCCCGTAATGGACAATTAGTAAAACGGGGAATAATGTTCATATAATTATTTTCATAAATCTTTTTTTTTTTTATTGATATTATGGAGCCGCAAACATATAGTTTTCTGTCTCGTAAATCCTTCGATAGAATGTCAGAAAAGCATGAAAACAAAAAAAAATTAATCGAAGCTTAATGTGTATTAATCGTATAATGAATGTTTAAATATATTAAAAAATTCGAGTCTTTAGTACGATTAAAAGCTAAAACACTGGATTACTAATACTTTTAAGATATTTCGTATCGGTATGAAAGAAGAGCTTCATTTACTTAAATGAGATGAAAATAATTTGAGAACACAAGTTTGCCTAATAGAGAATTTTTATTAAGTGATCTGTGCTGCGCATCAGGCAACAGAACATGAAGGGTAAACAAAAATAAACTTGGAAAAAATATTATTTTTGTTGTTATCGATATTAAATTTAATTTTTTGTTTAATAATGTTAATAGATTTTTTTTTTAGTGATCCAAATCTTAAATCCTCCATACAAAAAATTAAACCCAAAAAAAATTCATAACGGTCACTGCCTGTCAAAAAACCAGTTGTGAAACAAAATCATGCACTTGCCGAAAAAAATAATTCAAAATGCTCGAGGAGGTGTGGCTATGCCAATGCAAGAATAAATAACAATACGAATGAAGTTTTATTTAAATATGACATACATATTTTTATATTGGTAAACTTCATACCGATACCAATTTCAAAGTATAACATACGTTATTCTTTGGATTCGCAAAGATTTCATGTCAATCCTTGAATGACAGGAATCAATAAACGGCGCATAACATTTATATGTATTGTAATTTATCTCAAGATCATTCTATCATATATTGTTAATTTCTACTGAATTGCATCGTAATTATATAACAGATTAAACAACTATGCAATGTAGTTCCGCTAAAACAAGAAACGGATGCATAAATTTTGGAATCTTATTTATAATACCTTAGCATTTATGTGTGCTTATGTAGCCGTGCTTATGTAACTATTACTTAATTACTGCTTACGATATAGCCATTTGTTAAATGCTGTAAAAGCAATAAAATGTATTACATTAAATTAGTGACCAGACTCGTGTTAACTCATGACTCGCGAATTAAACTACGAAGGGTATTCGAATTACTCGAATCATATGATCGAGGTATTTTTTCGAATTTTATTCCGTGTTATTCGAGTCATGAAAATTATTATTGAAAATATAATAAATATGTTTCAATTACAAATTACAAAAACAATCATACTTTAATTTATGAGTTATAAAACGAATATATTTGGATATGACGATAAAAATAACCATCTTAAATTATAAAGTGGGCACACAATCTATTAATTATTCATTGGCAGGAAATATTGTATCTAACAAAACTATTTTTCTCAAGGTTTGAACGCTTTTCTGTGATATTTTTTCTAGCATCCGGAAACAACCGTTCTATGAGACCGAAATTTCTGATATGCATAACAATTTTTGATTGTGTGAGTTTCAACCGGTATGATTTCGGATAAAATAAGTATCTTCTTGTTTTGACATGATGATTTCAAACCCTATCTTTTAATAAAAAAGTTTCTGACTTCGGAATTTCAAACCATAAATTAACTCACGAGTACACATAACTCGCAAATTAAAATTTTCATAACTGAATCGTGATAAATTCGAATTACTCACGAGTTGACGAATCCAGTCATTAAATTGTTATACAGTAAAACCTCCATAAGTACAGCACAATAAGTGCACACCCTCTCTAAATGCACGCTCAGATCTGGCCCAAATACAGTAAAACCTCTATAAGTGTGGCCAAGGTTTAACGTTTAACAACGTGCATTAAAGAACTATAAGAAATGCGCATTTATAGAGGGCATGTATATATTTGGGTCAGCATTTGTGCGTGCATTTAGAGACGGTGTGCACGTATAGAAGGTGCGCTTATGGAGTTTTACTGTAGTCCCAAAGGGTTGCATGCATATTGCTAATTAAAGTTGTATACTCGATTTCCTTTTTCAATATATTCGATTTCTGCAATCTAAATTCACTAAAGCAGTTAAAACTTACAGTTAATATTTATTGTTAAGAGAGGCGCTATATTTAATTTATTTAATTATGTGTCTGATCTGGAGCACATGGTAATAGACAAACGCGAGAATATGCTTTTTTTTGTCACATTATACTGTAGTACCGATATAGAAACACGTGCGGACGACAAAAATTCCTTCAATATCATGTTTATGCAGATATCAAAAATAATCCCCTGTCGCACTAAGTGTCACTCATGACTACCTTCATCATTATTTTTTACACGTGATTAACCATATTTATAATAATCATATTGTGACCGGGAATCTTCCCACGAAAGATTCCCGGTCTCATATTGATCATCGGGAAACTCTAATGTTTAACTCAATTTTTATTTGAATCATTTTCTTTTTTTGTATTTTTACGTTATATCTAAAGAACTTTAAAAACCAAAGTAAATAGGCAAAGTAAAATGAAGCTAAAAAAAGGCACGACATAAGCAAAGTGAAAGTAAGAGTTTAAAAAAAGTTAAACGTAGAAGTAAAAAGCAAAGGTAATAAAAAGATAAAAACAATAAAAATGATGTAAATAAAAAAAATAATAAAGCGAAGTCCAAAGTTAGTAAAGCATAATACGAATATAAATATGAACACGTGTAAAAATAATGGTATGATAGTCCGATTAACATCTAGTGACACGCTCCTGGGGATTATTTATTTATTTCCTGTGGGAAATTATAACAGAGTTTACCAATGATCATAGCACATGGATGGCCCGAAGGGCCATCCACGTACTATGATCATCGGTAAACTCTGTTATAATTTCTACTCCCCCAGGAAATAAATAATACGTATCCATCATTGGCCGAAATGCATCACTTTATACATATAAATTGAATTTCCGTCCTACGCACCGCAGGGATGGTAAATGACCTGGTCATTTTCAAATGACCTCAAAATGGCCGATCATTTGAGTCATTCAAATTTTGGGTCATTTGGAAATGACTCGTGACCAAATGACTATGATCATTTCCAAATGATGTCATTTTTCATAGTGTTGACATTCGGATTTACTTATATTTGTGCCAGTAATACAACCCAAAAAAGGAAATTTAATTTTGTAAATAAACAAAGTGTGTAAAAACACAATGTTAGGGTTAGGGTTATGGTTAGGGGAGGTATAGCCATATATAGTTGCCCATTACATGTAAAATTTCGTCTCCGACATTTTTAATTAGTGCACAAAGGTCGGTTTAAACGCTAGTTTTGGTGTATTTTCGCTTTTTTCTTCTTCTGCACGTGTTCGGAATTCATGTCGGGCTGATCCGGAACGAACTCACTAATTGGTAGTTGCCTTTTTAGGAGTTTGTATTACCGGCACAAATAAGTAAAGCCGTTGACATCCTACCGATCGATCATGAAAAACTTGTATAATGCATGTTATAAATAATACATATTCGCACCATTTCTCAATTCACGTCGATTATTAATTAAAATGCCATTTGTAAATTCGAAAATGATTTATATCATTTTACAATCGTTAAATCATTATTCATGAACTTTTTTTTTATTTTTTTACAAAAAGTGAATACATTATTTTTTGTCTAGTGTTATTTTTTTAACCTGATCTTATGATTCGATTACAGTAGAGTGTAATTTTACAACCGGTCTAGAAATGAACTAGTCATTTAGCCAAAATACAAATGACAATCATTCATCAAATGATTCAGTTATTTATCATTTATAATAATTTTTATTAGATAGTATCTAGCAACGTTTTATATTACGAATAATAATAATCCATTTTGATTGGCTAAAAGTATTAGATAATCGATTACCAGAGTTAAATGACTCATTTGGGCAGTGAAATGACCAATGACTGGTCATTTGTCATTTGAGTCATTTGGGCCATTTAAAGTCTTTTACCATCCCTGCCGGACATTAAGCAAAAAAAAATAATGATTAAATGAATATATCAAGTTATTAACTATAAATTTTAAAAATATTAAAAGATTTTATCTATAAATATTCATATCTCATTTGATTTGTATAAATAGGTTACTGAATGTTAATATCTTGCAAGATATTAGTAAGGCTGTTTGAAATTACAATTTCGTTAAACATTCTCCCCCTCCGGCTCCAAGAGTTCCC
Source organism: Gigaspora rosea (assembly GCA_003550325.1). NCBI lineage: Eukaryota > Fungi > Glomeromycota > Glomeromycetes > Diversisporales > Gigasporaceae > Gigaspora > Gigaspora rosea. Next base: position 57,021 of record QKWP01000090.1, on the reverse strand, counting down.
CCTAAAATTAAACAGGCCAATCAGAACGTTCCTTGCATCTCAGGATTCCAATAAGTCACATGTTTATAAGTCAACCAATAATAATACGATTATTTTTGCAATTTTAACATGTTTGTTTAATTTGACCCTCTTCCCCCACCACACTTAAACTTCGTACGGGAACGTTAAACGAAATTATAAATTCAAACAGCCTAATGATGGGCAACCTTACACTCACAAAAAGAAATTTGGAAAGACTGCAGAATAAACACTAAATAATTAAGCAATTAAGTCACTATAAAGTGTAAACTATGATGCTTTATTTTACCTTTTCATACTCCGCGGTTTAAAAAACGTAATTTGAACTAATAGTAAGTCATGTCCAAAATATCCATGCTTCATTTATTATAAAACGCACCTATGGTGGTTTTGCACCTATCATATGTTTAATTATGTCTTTTAGATTTTTCTAAGTTTGAATATAAAAATTTTTAACCCAAAATTTACATGTTAGCGTTAATATAGCGTTAATACTTAGCGTTAGGGTTATGGTCTGGAAGGGTTTTTAGGACGTAGAACATTTTACTTAGAACATCTTGCACCGATTAATTAGCCAGTTTTTGGGATAATATATACATAGGTATAAAACACCATAGGTGCGTTTTAGTAAAAGTCTCCATGCTTAATTTAATTTTAATTCCTGTTTTTTTTTATATTATTTTTATTTTAAAAGTTTTTATTTAATTTAATTTAATTTAATTTATTTTATTTTATTAATTTTTTTTTTACATTCAAGAGTTGAAACCACTTAAAAAATTTTTTTGTCAATTAATTGTTCAATAGCGTCTATTTGCATTGTTTAACCTCCAGCTTTAATACATTATTAAATATTTTGTAATAAATAATTAATATCATTCAGCTTACACTATGAAGCAAACTTCATGTGGTTAAAATGATTTCAATCCTTAATAAGCCCAATTACTTATGATATTTTTTGTAAGTTAAATATTTGCACATCTATTTTTCAAAGGTAACTTGATACATCGAGAAACCTATATACATTAATGGTGAATTGCATAATTAATAAAGCGTATGAACCTAAAAAGTATAGAGTTTCAGGTTTTCAAATTCATCATTTATTAATCTTCATGATCATCTTCATTTTAATTGCTAACATGGCCGTAAATCTTTGTGGATATTCCTGGCCGCGTGAAAACTATAATAATGATGATCATGACATAACTTAAGGCATTCATTTCATGCGAAGAGTTTAATAACTGATTCCCGATGATCATATGATGTAATAACCCGAAGGATCATTGCGTGTGCATCTATTTGAGCAACATACGACTTAGGTAGCTCTCCCACAAAAAATTGTTCACATCCTAACTTATAGCCAATCAAAATTAAGATCAGGTGTAACGTGATAATCAAAACAAACGTTTTTTGTTTTCTAAGTAAAAAGTTGCGTATAAACCTAACAACGCGTTATATTTAGGGTTAGGGTGAGAACAGCCCAGGGTTAGAATGCTCTTTTGGTAAAATTTCACAAGGAACACTTTTAATTAGGCCGCAGAAGGTGGTTTTCTAATTAAAATTTAAAGCTATTTTTGTTTTTTTGTAAAAAGGCGGTCTCGTTTCGAATTTTACGTTACATCTGATCCTGAAATTGATTGGCCAATATTACAGGGGTGAACAATTTTTTGTGGGAGAGCTAGGGACGTTAGCAAGATACTACGTAATGTTCATTGACAATCTACACATGCTCAGCCAATCAATAAAATGGTATTTGTGTAAACAACATTTCATGTGGCGGATTTGTGATTGGTGATATTTGCAAATGTGATTTTCAAAATTAGTACCAATCAGGTTAACAAAATATGGGATTATTGCAATTTGGCTTACATTTGTTGGTTGCTTTATTTAATATAGTAGTAAAAGTGCTATTTACTTTTACGAAACCCTTGCTTTTTTTCCTTATTATTGCGGGTTGAAAATTTGTATTTTGCGCAACAAAAGTTTAATTTCAAAGATCCCTGAATAGCCTTTTAATATCCCGGAATAAATAAAACCTTTACTAGTAGCAATGCCAAAGGTTTGTTTTTTAGGTTGAATAGTTAAAGTACTATTTACTTTTACAAAGCTTCTACTTTTGTTCTTTAATAAAGTGGCTTGAAAATTTTTACTTATGCTAATACATACTGTCAGGGTTGACAATAGATATACTCCATTGAAAAATTGCAAACCAGTGGAGCCAATGGAACTAATAGAGCCAATAGAGCCAATAGAGCCAATGGAATTATGGTAGATATTAGTTATTAACAAATACTATATTATAGGCTAGTTGGCCTCCATTGGCTCCATTCACTAATTATTCTCAATGGAGCAATGGAGTGTTGCCATTGGAGTTTTTCTCTATTAACCCCAATGGATAAATGTGCCAACCCTGCATACTGTAATTGGGACGATTTTTTGAAAAAAGTACTTACATTAAACAAGTATTAAATATTAGAAATATTTAAAGATGTAAAGGATAATTATGATTTAGTAAAAATTTTTTTAAAAAATAAACTTTATAAGTATAAGGTCTTGCAGGCAAATTGCCTGCAATTTTTAAACAAAATTGAATTTTTTAAATAAGAACAAAAAAATAATAATTTAAATTTTATTTTTTATACAATATATTATTTGAAATATATTTTATTAACTTTATTATAAAAAGTTTTTAAATTTATTAAATAACTTTTAATTAATTAAAGTTCAAAGTTTGTGTAACTTTAGAGTTTACTATTAAAATTTTTAATAATAAAAATTGTAATCCTTTATATAATCAATAAAATTGTATTAAGAATAATAGATCTAAAAGTAATATTTAAAGAGTTTACCAAAAAGTTTTAAAATATTTTTTTATTAAAAAATTTTTTAAACTTTGTATATTTTAGACTTATAAGCAACTACAGTTTATTTTCTTATAATCTAAAAACAAATATAGCAAAAATATAATACTTATTTTCAAATATTATTGTATAAATTTTATTAAATATTTAAAAATATAAATCAAAGACATATTTATAGCATAATTGTAGGCAAATTTGCTTACTAATTAATGATAATAATTTCAATATTTTGCACTATATAGAACCATTAGATAGATAGATATAATATGTTCAAATTAAACAATAAATAAACATGAGTGAAGTTATTTAATTTTAATCTGTATATATCAAATACGCAGCATTAATGTTGTCTTGTAAAGATTACCGTAAACTGCCGTATAAACAGCCCCCCTACATATCAGACCCCCCTCTCATTTTTACTAATAATTTTCTTTTTTTTACTAATTAATTTTTTTGGTGGAATGTACCAGACCCGGGCTGTTTATACGGCAGTTTACGGTACTTGTGTATTAAATTTTTTAAGTAATCTAATTAGTTATGCAAATCCTTGTGATTTTTGTTTTTACAATTTTATTGATTAATCTATTTTTAGATATTACAAACTTCATATGCAAATTCAGGTAACATATTTAAATTATAAAATCCGCTCTCAATAACTACTAGATCAAACTCAATAAACTTTTTTTTATTTAATTATATGTACAAGTTTATAGAATGAAAATAAACTAGCAATTTTAAAATGGTTTATCAAATATTTATACAAATACACTTCACCCTTGTTAATATCAACTTTGTTTATACAATTTTAAACTATAAAACATATTTTACAAATTTTTATGTATTTCAAGAAAAATTAGAGTGTTTATGGCGCCTCTGATTTTTTCAATTAATCAATGTGACTGAGTTGCATGCAATTGAATTACAATGATTTCTACTATAAATTATTGTAAAAATTCATTCTCTTATGAAACTTGCTCACTATTCTAGTGTGTGGTTAAAGTTAGCTTTCATCGGAATTATTATGATTTCTATCATGAGTTACAGTAAACAATTTTGTTATGATAGCAAAAATTACTTGTTATCTCAGTATGTTGGCATAGTTGAACCAGTTTGCAATTAATTACCATTAATTTTATAATGAGCTACTGCAAAATATTTTGTTACAGAACTTATTATTGCTCTTTTTAATTTATTTGGATTTAATCAGTTTGTGGGTTTTGTGAACTTAGTGAGTCCTATGATTATGATACATGTAGTGTTACATTTTTAAGAACCTATTTGCTATACTAAATATAATAAAAACATCAAAAAGTAATAAAATGAATTCTGAAAATACTGTATAACAAATTTAGTTAATTGCTTGTATTGTAATCAGTGTTTAAAATCTATATGCAGAATCTGCGTAATGCAGATTGAAAGTTAATTCTGCAAGCAAAAATTTTTAAGAATCTGCAGATTTTATTATGTTTGTGCATGTTGCGCATAATTTTTTGATTTTTTATTATGCTTACAAGAATTGCTAAGTTTTTCCACATATTAAGATAAATTTGAATTTTAAACACTAATTGTAATTGTAGAATTCATGATGCTCATAAAAATCATATAGTGATTAAATCAAACTAAATAAAAAAAGTGATAATGCAGTATACAATGTTTAAAGTTAGTTTGCATTGATAATACCATGATTTTTATCAAGAATCATGATAAAGCTATTCTAATGACCACTGTCTTATAATTTAAAGTTGTGTAAATTTGCATTAGAATTCATGATTTCCACTAAGTTATATAAAAAAATTTAGGTTTGGGTCAAAATCCCGACAAACAAAATCCCGACAGGTCATAATCCCGACAAAAAAATCCTGACAATCAAAAATCCCGACAATCAAAAAATGCTTTCCTTGACTATAAAATCAACTAAACCAAACCCTAGCCCAGGCGCTCACCCTAACCCTATCCTAGGCACTCACCTAACCCTAACCTAACAAATAAATTTAATGATTTCTTTGTTTTCGGGATTGTCGGGATTTTTATTGTCAGGATTTTTTTGTCGGGATTATGACCTGTCGGGATTCTGTTTGTCAGGATTTTGACCCGCTCCCAAAAAATTCTGTAACACTTATCTTGACCACAGTGTGGTTGAGTTAGTTTGCATTTAGAATTGCCTTGATTTTGTGGGTTAAGTTTGAATTAGTTGAAGTTATTATTTTTTTTATAATGAATTCTATTGCAAGGCCTGCTTGCTATTTTGGTAACTACAATACTTTATTAAAGTTGAGTTAATTTATCGTATTAAAATTATTTGATTGCTACTATGAATTACTGCAAAAAAATTCAGCTATAAAAACATATTATTTTGGCTATTGTGGTATCAGTTAGAGGTAGTTTGCATTGGAACTGTCTAACGAGCTACTGTAAAACTATTGTGGTGATGAAAGTTAGCTTGTATTGAAATTATCATGAATTATATAAAAATTTTCGTTATAAACCTATTCACGCACAATACATAGTTAAGGTTGAGTCTGTATAATGAATTACTGTAAGGTTGTGTTGGTTTGTGCTGAAATAATTATGATTTCTACTGTGAGTTACTGTAAAAATTCACTAAACATTACTATTTTGGCGATACACAGCATGCGACTCACTAACGCATTTAAGGTTATCTATCTCAATTTAACGTCCACAGCACATAACGGACGAAATCGATTTTTAAAAAAAATCATAGATGACAATTGAATGTGAATAAAAATAACTGGTCGTTCCTATATCCTTGATTTTCGTATTTTCAATTTTCACGCAAAATTCATCGATTACGATTTTGTTACGACAATTGTCCAATCAGATAGTTTAAAAGGGACATTTGCATACGGGTATCATTTATAATATTAGGAAAGTTCCCTCATATTATCAACCTAATGTGATCCCTCGTTGATATTACAATCAAATGGATTTAAGTTAATGCAAATGGATTGATACTAACGAGGGTCAAGTGTACCATTTTTTTGATTGTCTGACACAAGTAGACCGGAGTTTTTTAATTAAAATTTTTTTAACTTTTTAATAAAATTAGTAAGAATTAATCAATGAAATAGATGGCAATGAGCATTACGTAATCTATTGCGCAAATAGATGTACCCATAAAGAGTAGATGTACGACCGTCCCAAATAGAGACGATGATTTTATGCAAATTGCATCAAACAGCATAAACCACAAAATATCCGATAATGCATAAAGTATGTTGCTATTAACTAACCTTGTATTATTGGCTTTTTAAGCACTGTTCTGAAAGACTCCGAATAGAAAATCAATTAGTACAATTACGAGCAAGATCGAGAAAGAAAGTTCCGAACTCTACGAAAGGTGCTTACATATCTGATATTAAAATATATAGTTAATAAACAGTGAGTGCTTTTTACATAAATGTGAAAAAATATATGCACATATAATATAAATGCATAAATTACTTTTTGTCACATTGGTTATTACAGCAATCATCGTCCCTAGTCCCAAATTAGGATTCCGGCTTTGTTACACAATTCATTGAATCTTTTATAAAGTTTATCGTGCAAGATCATCAGGTGGCAAATTTGTGTTATGACAAACTTGTGGTTCGTGTATCGTACTCGTACTTTAATAATATCCATTTTAATACCTGTTTTTATATGACAATTTAACAATAATTTATCTAATAAAAAAAGTATAATATAAAGCTGGGGATTAAAGAGAACCACAAAGCTCATTATTTTTTATTGTTGCATAATAAAAATTAGTAAGAATTAATTAATCAAGAAATAGATGTCAATGAGCATTACGTAATCTATTGCGCAAATAGATGTACGACCGTCCCAAATAGAGACGATAACCACAAAATATAACCGATAATGCAAAATAGGTTCAATTTACTACAAAATAGCATAAAGTATGTTGCTATTAATAACCTTTGTAATATTGGCTTTTTAAGCATGGTTCTGAAAGGCTCCAAATAGAAAATCAATTAGCACAAATTACGAGCAAGCTCGAGAAAGAAAGTTCCGAACTCTACGAAAGGTGCTTACATATCTGATATTAAAATATATAGTTAATAAACAGTGAGTTATTTTTACATAAATGTGAAAAAAATATATGCACATACAATATAAATGCATAATTTACTTTTGTCACATTGGTTTAATACAGCAATCATCGTCCCTGGTCCCAAATTAGGATTCCAGTTTATCGTGCAAGATCATCGGGTGGCAAATTTGTGTTATGGCAAACTTGCGGCTCGTGTATCGTACTTTAATAATATCCATTTTAATCCCTGTTTTTATATGACAATTTTCAATACCTGTTTTTATATGACAATTTAACAATAAATTTATCTAATAAAAGAAAGTATAATATAAAGCTGGGGATTAGAAGGGATTAACTTGATATTATTAAAGTACGATATGAGAACCACAAAGCTCATTAAATTTTTTATTCGTTGCATAACACAAATTAACCACCTGATAAACTTGAAGAAAAAAATTATACACTGCGTCTAAAGCGAAGACAAACCACAATATAATAATCCAATCAAAATTGCAGAAAATTTAAAACACAAAAAAGCCAAAAAAAAAAAAGTAGAAGAAACGGCAGTCTAAACTTACATTTGGGGTATTAACATAAAATACAGGGAGGCAAATTTGCTACCTAGCACTAACTTAGTGACTGACCCTAACCTAGCGAATTAAATATTACGTAATTTCAATGAATTGGTAACATTTCGGAATCGATTTCCTAATTTGAGACGATCGTCCTTAATGCATCATATATTATCTCTGTTAGCAAAAAATAATACATTACAACTTAATAATCACATATGCAAGAGAATACTGACGTAAAAAGAAATCAAATATATAAAATTATAGGGAAAAGTCCAATACAAACCAAATTTGTAACATACTAAGGAATTTTTTCACAGTATCTTGACTTCTCGTATCATAAAAATGAATCAGTACTTAATTTTAGTTCTTGCGCTTTTTGGCTACGTTTTGTACAAGTGTTATATTTATCCTTTATATTTGTCACCATTACGTAAAATTCCTGGACCACCTGTTGGTAATTTCATTCTTGGGCATTATACCACTTTTTTAAAGAATGGGTTAGGTGATGCACTTACCCATTTGGCAAAGCAATATGGTGGGATAGTTCGATATCATGATTTATTAAATAAACCTCATATTTTGATTGCCGATTCAAAACTTGTCCAAAAAATACTGGTGAACCATCCTTATGATTATGTAAGGTCATTCGTAAACGGAAACGTAGCAAAGGAAATGTTTGGTGAAGGTATTCTACTTGCCAATGGAGATTCTCATAAACGACAAAGAAAAATGATGAATCCCTCATTCGCTTTTGTCAATGTCAAGGTACTCTTTTACAAATAATTGTTAAAAAAAATTAATCATCATAATTATATTTAATGATTACAACTTATTTAATTTTAAAGGAAATGGTTCCAACATTTGTTCAAGGTGGCCATAAATTAAAAGACATCTGGATGGAACAAATTGGTAATAAGAAAGAGGAAAGAATTACAATTACCACATTAATTCCAAAGATAACTTTAGATATCATTGGTCTTGTTGGTATGCTCTCCGTATTCTTCTATGCGTTAAATTTTACCAAATCCAGTTCTAATCGTAAACTATTTAATAGGATTTAATTACGAATTCAATTCTACTACTTCGGATTCTGAATTAGCTCAAGCATATCATTTAATACTTGATCGAAGTCCTTCTCCCTTAGTTGTGGCACTTTTTGCCCTCATTCCGTTTATTATGAACCTTCCAATTGAAATAAATAACCGATTTTTCAATTCTGTTAAAATTATTAATAAAATTTCTGAGCAACTAGTTGTTGAACAAAAAAAATCACCTATTCAAGGAAAAGATTTATTGTCTTTGTTAGTAAAATCAAATGAGAAGTTGCCTGCTGATGAACAATTGACACATAATGAATTAGTTAGCCAGGTAAAAATTTTGTTTAAATTATTAAAATATATTAATTTTATAAAAAGTTTTTTATTTAAATTATATAACTTATTTGTTAAATACAAAGGTCATGACATTACTCATAGCTGGACATGAAACAACTAGTACTGCATTATCTTGGGCATTTTACTTTCTTGCAAAACATCCTGATACTCAGGATCGTCTTCGTAAAGAATTGGTGGACGTATTTACTGATCGTGATCATGTTCCAACTTTTGATGAAATTGATCATTTGAAATATTTAGATTGTGTCTTAAAAGAAACTTTAAGGGTCTCTTCGCCTGGTATAATTCAATATTTATTTATCCTACAATTTATTCGATTTATTTATCTCTATTTTATTCTATCACTTCAATCTATTCGATTTATTAATTTCTTTCTCTCCTTTATTTATAGTGCCTGCACTTATTCGTTATAATTTAAAAGATGAAACTATGAATGGATATCTTATACCAAAGGTATTTTCCTAAATAAGTTTTCATAACTCAATTTATTTGATATTAATAGTATATATATCTAAAATTGTTCTTTTAGAATACTCCATTAATAATTTCAACTTATGCAGTCCATCATGACCCTTCAATTTGGGGTGATGATGCTGACTATTTTAATCCGTCTCGGTGGCTTGATTCAGAAATCAAATCAAAAGTATCAAATCTTAACTTCCTCCCGTTTGGTGCTGGCCCAACAAATTGCTTAGGAATGAAAATGGCTCAATTAGAATTTAAATCTATTTTATCTATAATTATTAGAAATTTTGAATTTAAATTAGTTGAAGGTTTTACTTTTGAAAATAAAACTCTTGTTGTAATTAGACCTGATCCAGGAATTGATTTATTGGTTTCAAAAGTAGATTATTAAATTTCTTAAAATTAAATCATTTAATCTTAGTTATTTCAATGTAATCTTTTCATGCTTTTTAAATCCGTCTTATTAATATTACTATTTTCGAAATGGTTGACATTAAAAAATATTTTAATATTTGTATTTATACTGGTTCAAATCAGCAAAAAAAAAAAAAAAAAAAATCTTTTTTAATATTTTAAATCTGTTAGCATATTTATATTTAAAGTGTTCAAAAATAATTTTTTGCTACACAAGATTTTAAGTCAGTATGACAAAATATTAAAGACTTTTTTAGTGTCGAAAATAGTAATAAGTATTATATTTTACAATAGATTTTTATTTTACTTGTTTTATTTTGTAAAGAAAATATTTATTAAAATAAATATATCTAATTGTAGTTATTATATAACTTTTTTTTGCATTATTATTATATTAATACTAGTAATACTGTACCACCATTAAATCGAACCTTTAATTTACGTTTAAAAACAAATTACATTGCGAAATTGGTTGCAAATATAGAGTTACAATAATGTTAATTTATCTTCTGTTATGAGTTTACCACGTGTAATCGTACATGTCTGGTTCTAGTAAGTAAAAGGAATATTTAGGTATCAACTCAGACGACGAAGCCACTACATGTTCATGCTCTAGACATTAAATTGTATATATTGCGTTTTATTATTTTAAAAGATTGTTCTTAACTAGAATGTTAGCGTTAATATTTAAAGAAAATAAAGTAGATCATGAGTTGTTAAAATGGTTTACCTTGAATTTTTTTAAATAAAGAATCAAATCTATCGTTAAGGTGATGTCGAGCTTTAACAATACTTTATTTTTTTTATGTCGATATGTACTTTTTTATGGTATTAATTGTAAAGAAATAACTATTAATAAAGTATCTTATAAACCAAGCATGATTAATTGTTGGGGAAAGTACAGTACATATGATATAATGGCGAAAGTGAAAATAATTCATATAATGTAAAACATTAAATATAAGGGCCTAAATTTGAAAATTTTATAGTCAACAGCCCATCTTTATCGTAATTAATTAAATTGCAACTTTTTAACATTTATAATTGTATAAAAGGTTGTTTTTTGATGACTAAACGGGTTACTTTTTAATCAGTATTGCATTTATTCTCTTAACTCTTATAATCTAACTTTCTCTATGAGCAAAAATGAGTTTTGCGACTCTAAATATCTTTGATTAGCGCGTAGTAACATTCACAAACTGTGATTTAACTAACTTTGGTGTAATATAGACTTTTAGTTAAGAACTGAATCAATAATACAATATTAATAAATCTCGTGCTTAACCCAGTTGAATTGTATTTTGCTTAAAAGCAAGCTTCATTAAGCGAAGGAATATGAGCATAGCGAACTTTTATTGTGATTGGCTGATTTTTGTAGATCATTTCGTTATTATACTTAATTAGCAATTCACGTAAGAATAATGTTGTTAGCCGAAATTGTTTTATGCTTGTAGAAATATTTCGACATTTGATATTTAGGCTGCCGAAATGTCTAAATATTATCGAAATCCTAAATTATGCCGAAATGTCTAAATAATGTCGAAATGTCTAAATTAAGAAATAATATGAAAAAACATATAGTTATAGGTTTGCTATCCAAACAAGCTCTAGCGTTCATACTTTAACATCAACCTAGTCTAGGACTAAAGTCTAGGACTAATTATTTGAACCCATACCAATCAACTCATGTATAAACTACTGACCTCTCAGTTCTAAAATTTTCTAAACCCCAAGGTCCAAAACTACATGAAAACACAAGCATAAGAAAGATGTCTAACATACGCCCATATAGCTAAAGAGAATCGGGGCGTCATCCTGCAGCATCGGTTTCAGGTCCCTGCACTGCCATTGCAGCCGCAGAACTGTATGTAAATATCACGAAGTAGGGATGCGAATCGATTCTAAAAATCAAAATCGATGATCGAAACCTCAAAAATTGATGATCGAATTCTAAATACAGTATTTATAGTTATTTCTTGTATTGAGTGCCTGATTAGATTCTATTTTTTATTATTTAATACTGTAAGTTTTTAGGTTTTACAAATAATATAAAGCAATGTACAAAGTTTTTTGGTTGTTTTAAAGCTATACCAGAGCTTATTTTCAATTCTTGAAGAATTTTAATAATTTCGGATAAAACATAGACGTTTTTGATGAAAATAATGATCAATAGGGAATTAAAATTTTCCACCATCATCACCATGTAAATCACAGGGTCACACTTTTTGCAAAGCGCTATAATTAAATAGAATCTTACATTTAGTCATATAGTATTATATTTAGTCAACTATTTAGACATTTAGTCACATAGTATTTATTTAGTCAACTATTTAGACATTTAGGCAAATTTAGACTTTTGACATTTCGAAAAAAAAATAATGCTATGTCGAAATATATTTAGACACTAATTGCCTAAATAGTTGACTAAATTAAGTATTTCGACTAACAACATTACGTAAGAACAGGACAATTTATAAAATTTTATATAATAAAAATAAGCAAATTTACTATAACATTTCGAATGTTGGAATCCAGTTTGCCTACAATATAAAGTATTAATAGTTTAACTAGAGGTGCAGCTAAATTGCGGGGAGCGAAATTGCACTAACTAATTATGTTTACGTTATGAAAATTACATGTTAAAGAAGCATTTTACTTATTTGGATAATACAAACCCGAGTTTGTAAATAAACTAAATGCGTTGGATAAAAATTTAGGGTTAGGGTCTTAATGTTAGTGGCTATAGGGTTAGAATGATGTATACTAAACTTATATGTAAAATTTCATTCTTGTCATTTTTAATTAGTGCACCAAGTTCGATTTAAACATTAGTTTTTGCTTATTTAATTTTTTTCTTCTTTTGCGCATGTTGGGATTCTTCGTCAGGCTGATCCGGAATAGTCCAAATTTTGCATTCTCCGATTGGCTATTTCCTCTCCAGGAGTTTATATTACCCGCGCAAATTAGTGGATGCGTCAAGAAAGAACATAATGCTATGTTAGTTATTTACCATAAATATAAACAATGTTCGATTGAGGAAAATTCTAATTTAGATAATTTAAATGAATAATTGATTGATTGTATGTGCGGCAATGACATTGATTATTAGCGAATTTTGGGACTTGATGTGAAGATTAGTGTGATACGTGATGAAATTTTGTGATAATTATTAAGAACAGGGTGAAATCTGGGTTTCGAGGCGGTGAAATCCACTTTGTAGATTGTGTTAGGGTAGGTTAAAATCTGCATTTTATTATGTTTTTTATTATAATAAAGGCGGACTTCACATAATGCGATGATCATAGCGTATTTCACAGCTCAGTTTCACTCTGCCGTATTATACTTATTAGAATTACATTAAATTTCAGTAAGGCTACGCAAAGTTAGTTTTTTTCGTTTTGCATAATTTGCCTATCAAATTTTTCAAAAAAAAATTTTTTTTAATTCTAATTGTGCTATTAAAAACCAAAAAAAAAATTTCTGATTTCATGTGTGCAAACTGAAAAATTAACTTTGCGTGTGGCCTTATAACCCGACACTAGTAGTATACTTTATTTTTTATTTTTTTTTTATTAAATATATTAGGTTCATAAATTTTTAAATGTTTGACAGAAATGTAAACACATATTAATAAATATTTTTTTTTACTATACAAGTAACATCTAATCGTTTTGTTAATTTACTTCAATATTTTCATATATTAAGACAAATTTTTGCCTTGAATCAGTACAAGATTGAACATTTGGCAGCCCAATTTTGATTATATTATTCAATCAAATTATCGAATGTTAAGTAGTTAAAAGTGATAAAATATCTTTAACTAATTTTAACTATAATGTTCATATTTACAAAGTTAATGAAAGATGTTATTTTGCTACATTAATATACTATATTACTTTCTAATCCATAATTTATGTATGACTAAAATTAGCAAACGTATTAATTAATAAATAACTATTGCTCCTCTTATATTATATAAACAAATATTATAAAAATTTGAAAAGCTTATTGTGAAATTCTTTATACTGATAAACTTAATTTCATCGTTATAGCAAAAAAGTATTATATTGATCATTTGTCCGTCCGATCTAGATCTATTCGGTCATATTCAGTCCTGACCGCAGTCCAGTCTGACTTTTTAAAAGACTGGCAGTCTTTTGGTCAAGATGGACCGGACGGACTGATTAATGGCCCTATACCGAATTCAGCTGATTTGAAAATTAGTATGACACGTGATGAAATTTGTGATCATTGATAATTATTATTTTTCGGTAATAAAATTCAATAAACATTTTTGGCCAGTATAAGATTATATCGAAGCGATATACTGGCAGGAAAATATATTATCAAAAACTGCATTTTTATTAGGACATGCAAAGTTAATTTTTCATTTTTACATAACATGGTGTCCCTAAATTCCAATAGGCGAGTCGGATCTTTTTTTATCTACTGTAAATTAATAAGTTCATATTACACGTATATTTCCAAGTTAAAATCAAAAAAAAATTAATTGGTAAAATGTTATAGTATAAAATTTTTATACGTAAAAGTATCATAAAATTATATACAGTACGTATATAAAAAAAAATCTACTAGTAAGTCTTCAGTTGTTTTGGAACACGAGTTTGAAGCAAGCTAATAGTTAATTTAGTCGAATGCAAATTAGCTTTATCATAATAATCCTCGGCAAAATTAATCATTAACTTGCTTCAAACTCACAATGCCTATAGGCGTTATTTTGCACAAATACAGTAAATTAACTAATCACGCCATTGCTGTCATTCATAAATTTCTCTATTCTATTAACGTTAACAACAGCCCGTTCTCATTATATATTATATGTTTAATCATATTTAACAAAACTAAGGGGTTTGTAATTGAATTTTAACCAAAAACATTTTATAGTTGTTTTCAAAAATGTGTATTATCAAGATAATATTTAGTTGATTTGATATTTACTATTTTGGACCAACGATCCTTTAGTCCGTCTTAAAAAGGACCAGACCGGCCCAGTCCCTGGACGGACTGAAGGACTGTCGGTCCGGACCAGATCGATTAACAGCCCTAATTCAGTACAAAATTTCTAAATTAGACTTTCCGTATAAATGCGAAAATAATTAAGCTTAATCCTGGCCATTATTCAAGCAATATTCCTAGACGTTATTTTGTATTTATATATTTTATCATCTGTTCTTGGTTTAGTGCGACTGCGTCGTGCATCTACTAATTATATATACCGTTATATTTAGCTATGCCTCTGTGGATCTTGATGATTTCCTCATCATTTCCTCATAATTACCGGATCTGGAAGTTGATAGAAAGTCAGTCTGATTTTGTATATTTCCCATGACGCTGATCTTTGTTGCACTGCCCGGTACCTCATAATTACTGGATCCGGAAATTGATAAAAGTCATATGTCTGAACTTTAATAACATTGATTTGCTGCGCTGCCTGGAGTTGCATATGTCTAGTAACCTCTTTATCATGCAAATGATCGAAATGTCTCAATAATTAACTTTAAACACTAACATATAATTTTTCAATTAATTATTTATATACGATTTCATTAAATTAATAGTAATTAATTTGTTTCATCTATATAATTTACTGGTACGTATATATGATATACAAACATGCTATACGTATTTTATACACATTTTAGTTTACAATTGTGCTAATTATACAAACATAAATGGCTAGTAGTTTCTTTTACGTTTTGTGTAAATTTCACTGTGGTTTTTAAACGTGTGAATTTCTCTTCAAATAAATGCTAATTACAGTTTCAGTAAATGCTAATTTCAAACAGTAATGATACTTTTCGATTTAATTCGTGTGCATATGTTAATTTGTTATGACTAATAATGGTAATTAATTCATTCAAGCATAATTACAATATATGACGCTGTGCTTACATACTTACGTACGTGAACATACTAAATAGTTACATATGCACTTATCAAATTTTAATTAATCCATGATTATGCAGTTCAAACAAACACAAATAGCTAGTAACATATTCTTTCGAAATGGTCTTTGACGATCAGTGATTATCAATTTATCTACCCGGCAAACATTTCGATTCAAAAAAAAATAAAATTTGTAATTGCTTAAAAAATTATATATAAATTTATGTTGAAGTAATTCAAAAAATGTCGAAAGCTTGAATAAATACTGTGCTAACGTATAGTTTGCTATAATTAAAAATATAAGTTGCGAAGTATATGCATATTTGCAAATTGCAAATTGCAAATACGCATATTTCAAGTATGCAATATAAAATTAGTTTTGAAAATCTTGCCCAAATCCGCATAAATGGTTAGCACATTTTCTAAAGTAAGGAAAGATCATATATGAGCTATACAAGAATCGAGTTAGATTTCATGAAAATCAATTCTAAATTCATAATGATCTACAATTACACAGTAAAGTAATCTTTTAAGGGGTTTAAATATAATATCAGATATAAAATTAAATTATATAGGCATAAAAATATGGTATTTGTCTTTCTTTTTATTAAAAGTCCGGTAGAATTTTCTAAAAATAAAAGGTACTTTACTAAGAGCTAAAATTTTGAATTTTAAAAAAACCTGTCTTTTTACTATATATTTTGGGAAATTGGATTCCATATTACTATTAAAACTATATAAATACTTATCCCTGACTTTTGTCCTGTTCTTACGTGAATTGCTAATTAAGTCTTATTAAAGTACCGATTTTCTATCATGATAATCACGAGATTGAATTCGCACTACAAATATGTATTTGCAGAGGTTGTAGTATAAAAATTTAGAAACTATACCTTATTCTCTACAAGGCAATAAAGTAATTTGGTAATTGTTGAGATAATTCAGAAGTTAGGTGAGTGCTACTTTTTGAGTATTCTAAAATTTTCTATTTAGTTTGTAATCTGTTTAAACTATATGATTTAACTGTCCTTTTCTTCTTTTGTTTTATTATTATTATTAGAAAACTATTTTTTATACCCCCAAATTTATTATTCGTACCCCCTGCAGATTTAACTTTTTTTTAAACTTTGAGCAAAGATATCTTAATAACGACCAGACCAAATCCAACAAACCTTTTTCTTTTAAATTCTATAGGTTTGTAAAAATCAAACAAAAAAAAGTTCATCAAATTTGGCTAGTAGTTGCAGAGATATCTTTGCTCAAAGTTTGAAAAAAAATCAAAACATCTATCAAAACAAACTATGCAAGATTTTCTTTCAACTTTGAGCGAAGATATCTTAGTAACTACAGGGCCAAATCCAATGAACATTTTTTTGTTTGATTTGTATGAATTTATAGAATTCAAATAAAAAATTTTATTAAATTTGACTTAATAGTTACTGGGTTATCTTCACTCGAAGTTTTAAAAAAATTCAAAATGTATATCAAAATAAAAACTGCGCCAAAATTTTTCTAAACTTTGAGTAAAAATATCTTAGCAACCATCCAACCAAATTCAATGAACTTTTTTTTATTTGAATTGTATAAATCTATAGAATTCAAATAAAAAAAATTATTAAATTTGATTTAATAGTTATGGGATATCTTCGCTCAAAGTTTTAAAAAATTCAAAACGTATATTAAAACAAAAGCAGTGCCAAAATTTTTCTAAACTTTGAGTGAAAATATTTTAGCAACCATTCAACCAAATTCAATAAACTTTTTTTTGTTTAAATTGTATAAATCTATAGAATTCAAATAAAAAAAAATTATTAAATTTGACTTAATAGCTACTGGGTTATTTTCGCTCAAAGTTTTAAAAAAATTCAAAACGTATATTAAAACAAAAGCTGCGCCAAAATTTTTTTTAAATTTTGAGTGAAAATATCTTAGCAACCATCAAACCAAATTCAATGCTTTTTTTTATTTGAATTCTATGGATTTATAGAATTTAAATAAAAAAAACTTTATTGAATTTGGTTTGGTAGTTGCTAAGATATTTTCATACAAATTTTAGAAAAAACTTTGGCGCAGCTTTTGTTTTGATATATGTTTAAAATTTTTTAAAATTTTGAGCGAAGATAACCCAGTAACTATTAAGTCAAGATAAATTTTTTTTTATTTGAATTCTACAAATTCATACAATTCAAACAAAAAAAAGTTCATTGGATTTGGCCCAGTAGTTACTAAGATATCTTTGCTCAAAGTTAATAAAAAATCTTGAATAGTTTGTTTTGATAGACATTTTGATTTTTTTCAAACTTTGAGCAAAGATATCTCTGCAACTACTAAGCCAAATTCGATGAACTTTTTTTGTTTGAATTTTACAAACCTAGAATTTAAAAGAAAAAGGTTTGTTGGATTTGGCCTGGTCGTTATTAAGATATCTTTTTTTAAGTTTTAAAAAAAGTTAAATCTGCAGGGGGTACGAATAATAAATTTGGGGGGTATAAAAAATAGCCCTCTATTATTATTATTATTATAATTTCATCAAGGTGTTTGCATTTGCATTTGCAACTTATAAGCAATAGGTTAGATGGTATTTTATTTATTTTTATGTTTTTACTATTTTTACTTTTAAAATGACTTTTTTTTGTTAATATTTACTAACAGAAATGTTATATCGCACCTGTGGTGTTAAGCACGAGTAATATGAAATTTGTGTAACATGCAAATCAAAATAAAACCAAAACCTAAATTTCGATTAATATTAGGGTTAGGATTAAGGCCTGGGATTGGGCAGGGGTATTGATTATACCAAAATTTTACAAGGAAATTTTTTTGTTAGAGCCTCAAAGATAATTTCATAAACGAGTTTTTGCGTTCTAGTCATTTTTTAAAAAATATTCAAAAATTTGTATTACACCTGATTTTCATATTACATTGTAGCTCATAATAAAAATTATGGACACCAGTGGTATGATTTAACAATGCTATTTACCAATATATTACTTTTTGCAAAATGATCTTAGGTTCATTATTGAGTAATAGTATGAATTTTTAACAGCATTGTCCTAATAGATTACTTTGATATTGTAATTAAAAAAAAACCTAAAATAAACTAAAATAACAAAAAACAAACACGTAAAATATAAATATTTTTTTTAAACTTTTAACGTTTTTTTATTTATTATTTTTTTATTTAATATTTTTTTTTAATTTTCTATTATAGTTTTTTTTTATTTATTTATTTTTCAATTTTTTTATTTACGTTTTTTTATTTTAAATTTTTTTTTATTTATTTTCTTCTTTTTTTTGAATTTTTTTTTATTAATATTATTTTTTAATTTTTTTTTTACTTTTTATTTTATTTTTTTTCGTTCTTTATTTTTTATTGTTTTTTATTTTTTTATTTATTTTTTACTTTATTTATTTTATTTTTTTTATTTATTTTTTTTTTAAATTTTTTTTTTATTTTTCAATTATTTTTTTTTAATTTTTTATAGAGTGCTTTTAGGCATCTCCCAACCAATCAAAAATTGCAAATATTACATAACACAGATTCTGAAATACTACTTGAGCCAGGCATAATTGTATTACTCGGACTGATCAACTTCGGACAAAATTCATTTGCCCGAATAACTTTTAAACTTGTTTTTTAGCACTTGCGTGATTTTATAAAATCCAGTTCAGATCCTGCGAAACCAATATGACATACTTTATTTTAATATTTAAATTATTTTTAATTTATTAAACACAAAAAATAAAAATCTTCACACGATACCAATTCATGCTAAGAAAAAAAAAACTAACACAAAACTAAGTATTTCACGATACTATTAAAAATCGACTTGCATGTCATAACTACTACAAACTTCTACCCTACTCTCAAGGAAAAACACCAAAGGCCCGATGAAAACATACCCATAAAGGCTTCAAAGACAATGACAACAAAGCCTAAAGTCACCAAATGACAGCTCTAAAGTGAAAAAGATTAGTTGAGAAAAAAAAAAAAGGAAAAAAATCTACTAAAAGCAGACTTACTTACCAATAAGAACTAAAATTACTAATGAAACCTCCACAAATAACATTAACGAATTGGCAAAGTCTAACATCAATGACGACGAGGCCAAAAGTCACCACCAACGACGACAAAGCCAAAAGTCACCATAAATACAACAAAGCCAAAAGTTACCACCAATGACGGCTCTAAAGTAAAAAAGATTGGTCAAGAAAAAAATATATCACGCGAAAACACAAACAAGACTTACCGTGCTGAAATCACAAACCCAAAGCAACTGAAAAGGCAAGAGTTGAAATCACTAACAACGGCACCAAAAAGACAAAGCTCAAAATCACTATATACAATGGCACCGAAATAATTAGTTCAAGTCGAGAAAATCAAAAAGAAAAAAAAACAAACAAACAAACCAACTACCAGCACCGAAATGATGAAAGCCCAGAATATTCATACTCCATAAACAATGAACCAAATCCCTTAGAACCACCCAACTTCTTGAGTGCAACGGTGCTGGATGGTTTACATGCTCTTTTGTAAATATCGTTATTACCGTCCTTAAGCATTTCAACTTTTCGTATGGCATCCAACCAGGTTGCTGAAAGTACAAAAAAATTACAACACCTACAGCAGCTCCACTAACTCAAATAAAAAAGTGTTAGTTTAGAAAAAAAAACTACAAAAAAAACCTACAACAAAGCGAAGAACAGAAAAGCAGATTAAAAAAAAAGAAAAAAATCAAAAAAAACAATACAGAAAAGAAAACAATACTTATCTATCATGTGTTCATCAGCAGGGATGAACTGACTCCTGATCCAGCATCGAAATGCCAGATGGGAGATATATCACCTGGGGATATGCAGCTTTCTTGGGAGATGCCTATAATTTCCCTTTTTTATATTATTTTTATTTAATTAAAATTTTTTTTATTTATTTTTTTTAAAATTTTTACTGTTTTTTTTAAACTTCTTTAACATTATTTTTTATTTTTTATTTTAATTTTTTTTAACGTTTTTTTTCAAATTTATTTATCAGTTTTTTTTTTAATCTATTTGTTTTTTTTAATCTGTTTTTTTAAAATTATTATTTATTATTTTTTTGGATAATTATTTTTGGTGTGGAGTTTACAGTGTGCAGCAGTGATGGAATATGACATAAGTCATAACAAAATTTTAATATGACCTTGGTCATATATTCATATGACCTATGGTCATAAAGTCATAAGGTCATAACTTTATGACCAATGGTCATATGACCGTTATGACCGAGGTCATATGACTAAGATAATAGGTCATAACCTAGTCATAACATTTAACCAATTAAAATTGCACACGCATGTAATTGCAATACTGGTATTGTATAAAAGGAAATTGAAATATCATCTACGCACATCCAAATTATATCGATATAATTTTTATTATGACTAGACTTTAGTGAATAAGTCTTTGTAGTCTTTGTGCCTTGTTGCCATATGAAGTTTATTTGTGCCTTGTTGCCATACGAAGTAAATTTTTACAAGATTAGTTCTGGTTAATTTTTATGATTTTGTTCATAAGTCGTCATTATCAATGCTTATCATTATAATTTTAATATATTGCATTGATTTTTCATCAACTTCAACAAAATTTTTAATCCTTCCTTTATTATTTAAGATCTTATAGTAATAAAACACAATCATGTCTATTAATCAAGTTTTTTAAAAAAAATTGCATATCAAGACAATATCAAAAGAATTTCAAACTGGTTTTAAGCTCGACTTCTTATATCAAAATCTATTTTCATTTTTAATAATGATGATAACTCGCATAATATATAGTGCAGTTAGAATGTTAGCCTACGATAATTTGAATTTCAACTTTTTTTTAAAAAAAAATTCATCTACTATGCCTCCTTATCCTCATAATTTTTGAAGTTACTTTACTTTAACTAATAGTCCAAATAATCCTACAAATGCTATCGCTGTGTGTAACTGCTGTATAAGAAAATATGGTGGATTAGGAATAGCCCAATTAAAACAAGAATGTTGTACAGTTAATAGGGCATGTTTATGCCACAGTCATCTATCGAAATGCGAAGTCTTTCGTGAAACTTATAGTGAAGAAGAAGTGAAAAAAATTTTAGCCTTGCCAGTACCCGAAAATAAAAAAAAAACGAAAAAAAGGCAAAGGTACTGACGGTATGTACTGTAATACATGAAGTTATGACTTAGGTTTTAACAGTATAATTTATATTTTTATTACAACATTCAAATGTAGGTGAAGAATCTGAGACCAATGAGTCTGTAAATTTGCATGCAGATTCAGTCATTTCAACTGTTTCAAGCCATTCATCTATTAACAGTCGACAGTCTGCAATTTCAAATTTTATTTGTCGACCTCTTTCTGCTAATGATCAATCACGGTTTGAACAATTACTTTTAAGAATGATTGTTTCTAACGCATTACTATTTACATTTGTTGAGAATGAAGATACTGTTGCCATGTTTGAGTTTTTAATACCAGGACTAAAATTACCTAAACGCAAGGTTATAGGTAGCAAAGTATTAATGAAAAGTGCACAATTGTTACAAGAATATATAATTAAAACTGCACAAAGTGATACAGACAGGGTAACAGCAACGTTCGACAGTTGGACGAACGTAAGGCAAGAACATATTTGGGCATTGTTTTTATAACTACAAACGGGCAATCTTTAATCTGAGGTGCACATGATATTAGCTCTGAAAGATCGCAAACTCAAAATGTAATCAATCATATTGAAAAATTAATAACTGAAACTGAAAAAAATCAAATAAATATCAAGGTGTTTGTTTTAGATTCCGCCAGCGAATACGCAGCTGCTCGGTAAATTATTATAGAACAGGGTGAACCCATGCTGCAAATTAGTAAAATCCACAACATAGATTGTGTTAAGATGAAATTTGAATTTTTTTATTATGCAAAAGTGAATTTCACCCTCAGATGATCTATGTAGTAAATTTTACTAATTTATAGCATAAGTTTTACCCTATTGTTTTATTATTATTTTAAGTTATTTTATTAATTTTATTGTTTTATTTTTGTAGGTAGCAATTACGAAGAAAGTATCCTTCGAAAATTTTTTTGCCATGCATGGCTCACCAAACGAATTTAATATTTGGAGAGATTTTTAAAGAATCAAATCAATATCAAAGAATGTCTAAGGAAGCAATAAGAATCGTGTGTTTTTTTCACAAATCACCTTTTTTCACGGGCAATCTTAGAGACGAACAAATGCGTAATTATAACAAATATGTCGCATTAATTGTTCCTAGTGACACAAGATGGAATTCGTACTACTTTTGTTTTCATTCCATTTCTAAATCAAAATCTGCGCTTAAAGTATAAAATATAATTATTGTTATAAAATAATTCCGGATCATTATTTTAATTTAACATGACTTTTTTTTATTTTACTAGTTTCTCTCCTCTAAGTTCAACGACCATTGTAGCAATGTAGTTCGAACAAATGGTATCCCTTCTAAGCCAGCTGATAAATGAACAACCCTACGTAATGGTACCAAAAAACTCCCTGACGATATTGCCGATATCATAAACGATACTCAATTTTGGATAAGCTTAGCCAATATTCAAGAACTTTTATATCCTCTTTGTGGTTTTTTAAATAAATTACAAAAAGACACTGCACGATTATATGAAGTTCTCTATTGTTTCGGGTATATGATGAAAATATTTGAATGTCATGAAGATTTTGAATTTGGGACAAGAATGAGAGCACGTATCGAAACACGTTGGAACGAGTGTGAGCAACCTTTAATAATTCTTTCTTTTGCACTACATCCTGAATACAAACTTACCAAATTTAATAGCATAGTTGCTGATCTATCCTGGACACACATCGGACAGTGGCTCAAATATTACTACGAGGCATGGTTTAATTGTAAACCTACGTCTATTTTAGCTGAACTTATTAAATACAAACGCAAACTTGATCCGTATGATACAGAATCATTTAAACAATTCAAGGGAAATTTAGTAGATTTTTGGAAGTCAACCGAAGGAGTAGGTCCAGAATTAGCACAAGCAGCAATTCGCATTCATGGAATTTACATTAATTCTGCATCTGTGGGACGTTTATGGTCATCAATGGGATTATTACATACTAGTCACAGAGTCCGATTACAGGTTTATTTATTATTAATTTATTTGTAATAATTAAACCAATCCTAAATGATACTTGTTATACAATATCATAGCAAAATAAAGTCTTGGCAATGAGCCAAATTCAGAGTAATATTCTTTGGTCTCGTAAAATAAAAATTGCAAAAGAATATGATAGCCAAGTTCGCAAACTACATGTTGTAGCACCTATTTCGTCAGGTAATGAAGGTTCTGAACAAGAATTAGTCAACACTGATTCAGATTATCAAGTGAGTGATGACTGTTCTGTTGAGGAAGATAAAACTACCAGACGGACAAACGAAAGTTTTGAAGAAAACAAATATTTAGGTGAAGAAGAGAAAAGGTGAGAAAACCTAATTAGCGAATAGATTGAGTTTGGAGAGCATGAAAACCAATTTGAAAACAAAGATGATAAAATTTTATTGTCAAGTGAATGGGATTCAGATTTTAGTTTAGGAGGACGAGAGAAACATCCTGCTGATGATGAAATGGTTAAATGGTCTTTAGAATCACTTTTTGTTTCTTCTTTAGAGATGCCACTATATTTCAGTTCAGAGCTTACTAACTTTTAATAAACAAGGTGTTCATATTTTTTTGTTAACAAAATAGCGGAATTGGATTAAAGATGAACGTAAGTTATCTCTAATATACTGAATTGAAGTTAAACGATAAATATAAGGCGTTCATTAATCAATTGATGAGAATCAATGATAAAAAATTAAAAATACTTAGAAATTAGGGCGAAGAAAAAGAATTACAAGTATCGTTAATTTTCAAACTACGTATCTAGCCAAATTCGCAAATTTTTCCATGGTTTCTGGATATATTTTCCGAAATTTATACATAGCAGGGAGCTGATGGAAACCTTACCCACCATTTTATTGTGTCCATCATCTATTCCCTTTTTTTTCATGTCCTCACCACTTTTAACGAAAAACTTAGTGCATGAGCAATACAGACGGTTAGTTTTTGTTATGAATATGGAATCGGTACTAAAAAAAAAAAGCTCAAATCATTCATTCACTATCAAAAATTTGCTCTAATGAGTAATGCTATTGAAACAAGTTTAGTTGGTGTATGTTATAAATAAAAAATTGAAGTCGAAAAGGACGAACATTAATGTATCCATTAATTAATCGCTAGTAGAATTAGGAAGCATTAGTGAAATCGGAATCAACACTTATTGTTGAAAATGAGAGAAATAGTATAGTTGGTATTGAACGTAAAGTATTCATTAACAATTTTATAAAAATTTATTCAATTATTAATGTATATTTTTTATAAAAATTTATTCAAGTATCGATATCAATTCTTGTCAATTAAATATATTTTATAAAATTATTCACAGGGATATAATACCTTGGCATACTTTATTAAATATAAATATTTATATGGTTCGATTTACTAATTTGTAAGTTAAATCAATAAATCTAAGGATATGGAAAAAAATTTTAAAGATCCTTATTTTTTGTATTATGGCATTAGCATTCGAATTTTTTTAAATACAGTTGCTTCTCACTATACTGAACGGGCCATTTTAGAAATTTTTTGTTCAGTATAGATAAATTTGGTATACAACTTTTTTTTTATACCGAATATATATAAAAGATTCATTATAAAAAACTGATCAATTAAATTTATTCACGTGATTATGTATATCATTTAAGGAATCTCGTAATTTTAACAATTGAAACCGATCCTGCCAAAATCGATAACCTGTAATAACTGATAAATTAGTATAAGCCTATCAAACAAATTGGAGAGTAAGAGAGAGAGAAAAAGAGAAAGTGAGAAGGGTGGGTAAAAGGGAGGTAGGGTAAAAGGGAGTATAAGATAGATTTGCGTTAGATAGTATTGGAATTTATTAATTTTTTTGTATGGTTTTTTTGGCAATTTCTATTGGATATGATTATGACCTAGGTCATAATCCATAACCCATATTTTTATGACTTTATGACCTATAATAGTCATAAAGGTCATAATGATCATAATAGGTCATATGCCAACACTGGTGTGCAGGGTATTCATCGATCACAAATAATCACAGGTTATTGACCAATAAACCAATTTGTTTACATCCAAGTTATACAAATCTAGAAGATAAGTATTTATTTTTTTTTATCAGTTTACTTTTTTTTAGACAATATTGTAACTGTGTTTCACTAGTAAAATGTTGAAGTTGTCTTTTTCTTGGTATTGTCATCATCGTTTCTCTGGTACCGTCGTTCTTTGTGAAGTTATCATTTTGTTAGTGTTGTCACACTTTGGGGAGCCGTCTTTTTGCTGGTATTGTTGTTCTTTGGTGTTGTTTTATTAATAACATTGTATTTTGGGCTTGTGATATATTTCTTGGTTTGTTATTTGGCTTTTTGTTTTCTTGATAGTACTAAAGTTCTTTTTTTTTTTGGTGAATTTTGCTTGTCTTTGTCTGGAATTGGGCTTCCAGTTTGGGTAGATATATTTAACTTTTTGTTTTCTTGCTTGTACTAATGCCCTTCTTTTTTTTTTTGAGAATATTGTATATGTTCATTAGTACCATCGTTCATGTAGTCGAATGTTGGAGCTGTCATTTTCTTGGTTTTGTCGTCATCATTTCTCTGGTGCTATCACTCTTTGTGAAGGTATCATTTTGTTGGTGTCATTATGCTTTAGGGAGCCATCATTTTGCTAGTATCATTGTTCTTTGGAGTTGTTTTATTGATGTCATCGTATTTTGTATTTTGGGCTTGTGAGTATATTCTTGGTTCGTTATTTGGCTTTTTGTTTTGAATTGGGCTTCTGGTTTAGGTGGAGTTTGTTTTCTTGCTTGTACTAATGCCCTTTTTTTTTTAGTGAATTTCACTTCGTTTTGGGATTGGGCTTCAAGTATATTTGTTTTTGTTATTTGATTTTTTGTTTTCTTGCTTGTACTAACATTTTTCTTTTCTTTTTTTAGTGATTTCTCTTGTTTTCATTTTGGAATTGGGCCTCCGATTTGGGTGAGCATATTTCTTGTATTTGTTATTTGGCTTTTTGTTTCTAGTTTTCTGGATATGCTACTAATGCTTGTTCTCTTTTTCTAGGTTTTTTTAGAATGCTTTGATTCTTTTGGAAGTTGTAGGATGTATGTTTTAGGAATTTGGGACATATTACAATACTTCATTTATTTTCTTGTTTTCTAGTTTGTGAATGTGTTAATAACGCATTTTTTTTTTAGGTTTTTTAGGTTGCTTTGAACTTTCTTGGGAATTGTAGGGAGTATGTTTTGGGAATTTGGAGCGTATTATTTTGTTTATTTGTTGTTCTTGTTTTCTAGTTTGTAAATGCATTACTAATGTTTCTTTTTCTTCTAGGCTTATTAGCATGTCATTGTGCTTTTTTGAAATTGTGGTATATTACTTGGAAATCCGGGACGTATTATTTCATCGTTTATTCATTGTTCTTGTTTTTTATTTTGTTTACGTATTACTAACGCTTTTGTTTTTTTTCTAGGTTTATTAGTGTCTTTGAGCATCTTTGAAATTGTGTACGTATCTCTTGGAAATTTGGGACGTTTTATTTCAAGATTCAAGTACAGCAATTATTCATTTATAAATTGCGAGTTAAAAAGCAAATATTAGGTTAGGGTTAGGGTTAGGATAAGTCTCAGTTATAGTTTGGGTTTCTTCATAACATATTAACGTTTTGTTACGTATGTGTGTTAAGCAGGGATGGCTAATGGCAATGTCATTTAAAATTTTCGTGCCAAATGACAAATTAATGACAAATGACACAGGTCATTTGTTATTTTTGTTATTAAAAATAACCTATTAAAACTTCAGGTGTTTTAGGATTTAACCAATCCTAAACTGCCTGAAGTGACACAAATCCTTAATGATCACAAGATGTTTGCATTTTAATTATAACCTATTTTTGTCATTTGACATCTATCTTTTAAATAGCAAAGTGACAAATGACAATGTCACAATGCCATTTATGTCATTTAAAAGTTATTTGCCAACCCTGGTGTTAAGGGCGTGGTTTATAAACATTCTCAATAGCACGTCAACGTGCTAGACTTAGTTGTACTGTCACGTAGCGTGTAGCATGTTGTATACTAAATTCAAATGTATATAAATGAATGAATTTGACTTCAATAAAGAAATCAACACACAATAGAATCCAACACTAATACAATACAATACAAGTAGAAGAAAAATAAAGAAAGTAAGCTAGTGTAGTGCTGAAGAGACCTTTATTCGAGTAAATCAGAAACTTATTTCCTAGTAACTATTAGAGTTACATTATGGTGCTCCTTGCAAAATATACTGTTAACCTATAAAGCATCACAAAAACGGACATAACTTTTGAACCAGTAATTCAAAATTGATGAAACTACAACCATTCGACTCAGCTTGACAAGACGGTTCGAATGAGATATATTACGTCCCTTTGAGACCTCTGGTTGCTAAGATAAGCATTTACCTCTATACTTATTAATAGATTAGCAATATAATTGGCTAGGAGATTGCTATAGGCAAAAACGTTAGATACGACATATCTGAAAGATGTCATATTTATAGCTTATATTCTAGATATCTCATATATTATATTTATATCATTTATTATATATATTACATTTATTATATTTATACTATATATTTTATTAATAGTAGTTGTAGTATATATTACACATGCAAAAGATATTGACCGTTACATTTGTAAAAATCCAAAAAGTATAAAAGCGGCTGATGTGGACCCTAAGTTCAACATCGAGTCTTCATACTCTTTCAATAATAAAAACAACTATTAACTACACAAATTAAACAATTATTAGTATCCTCATATACTTCTAATTGTAGCCTCTTTCGTAATTGCAAATTGCCTTAAATCTTCTTTGTTAAGTTTTATTAAAAAACGCCTTCCGACTTAGATNACTGACTTAGATATACCACAGTAACAAAGTTTGAAGTTACACAAAGTGTTCACTGTCTAAAATCACTCTAGTTACCTAATATCTTTGAAGAAGCGGATATAGGATAACAATACCCAATCAAAAATTGATCGATTCCGATCCAGTTGAACATTTTTCTGATGCATTCTGATGTATTCGACCTGGAATTTTGGAACCTGCACACAGTGCACCCGCACCAAAAATAAACGCCCTATTTTTTTATTATTTATTTTAAATTTTAACATTTTTAAATATTATTTATTGTTATACAGAATGGTAATTTAAGATAACTGATAAGTAATTTGATTTTTTTTGGTTCTTAATTTTTTTCTATTAATTAATTTATTCTTGTTCTTTTTTAGTTTCAGAATATCTTCTCTTGTCATAATTGTCATCCAGTTCTTTTATTGATGTCTTGGAGTTCGTTAAAAGAAAGCTGCTAATGCTTTCCTCCTTCGAATCTGGAGATTTAGATCACGTTGATCTGTAAGATAAGTATATATTTTTTGTCTTGTTTTTTATTTAAATTTTTTATCTTTTTAACTTGAACTTACTCTTGCCAGAACGCCTCCAAGATTCAAAGAAGTAAACTTGTAAAGGGCAGTTGCTAATGCTTTTCCTCCTTCAAATTGGTAGAGATCTGTAAAAGTAAGTAGAAGTTTATTAATATCTGGGCAGGGATTTTTTAGATGGTTATTACAGGTTTTTTTGATTTATTTTTATTTATTCATTAGTTTTTGTCCATTTATGTTTCCTGGAGTTTTCTTCATCATTGGTATCAGAGTCTTTTTTGCTATCAGTAAGTTACCTGGAGCTTTTTTGTTGCTGGTGTATTAATGTCATTGGTGTGGAATCACTTTCATCACTAGTGCAGTGAAGTATTATTTTCTATATTTTTTTTTTGCTTTAGCATTGTATTTGTACCGTACTAATTTTTTTAGATTCAGAATAGGTAACTATCGCATCTTGCTTTTTTGGTGCGTTACTGGATATGTTTGTTGTTGGTGCTGAGATTGTAATGCTGTGTTTGGCGCTTTTTTGTTGTTTCATTCATACGTTTTTGGGATTTAGTGGATAGGAAAGTTAGCTATAGAGTTAGAGTTAAATGTTTAGGTAACAAAACAGTGTCTCTATGGTAGTTGTTTGTGTCTCCATGGCAGTTTGTACGGTGTCTCTACAGCATTTGTACGGCATCTGTATGATGTTTGTACGGTGTTTTATGGTGTTTCTATAGCATTTGTATGGTGTCTCTATGGCATTTGTGTAGTGGTATTTCTATAGCGTTTGAGTGATGGCAGTGGTGTCTTTTTGGCATTTATGTGGTAGTTTTATGGTGTTTGTGTAGTGTCTCTAAGGTATTTTTGGGGTGTCTCTTGTAATATGTTTTGTAGTTTTTTTTTAATAAAAATATATATTATTTTTTATTATTTTTGTAAAATTTATAATTAACCAATATTATGTATTTGTAATAAATTACATTATTAAATTGTATTAATATTTGAATGTATTTGAAAATTTAACAATTTGCGCAGATTATTGAATTGTTAATTGTTGAAGATCTGTGCAAAAAAATTTCTTCATATAAAATTTTATACTATAATTAAGGTTAGAATTTTATTTTGCATATTTTTTTAATTTTTTTATTGTAAGGGATAAATTTTGCATACTAATCTTATAAAATAGTCATGCATACAGCAATTAATAAAAAATTCAAAGTCACCTTACCTATCTATGTATATTTTGGGGTCCTACTCTACCCCATACTACAATTAATGTTGACCACAACATTTTCGCAGAAGGACAAGTATATGTCGCAATGAGCAGAGCAACTACATGGGAATCTATAAACATCTTAAATTTCGACTACAACACTATTAAAACAAATACATTAGTTATAAATGAATATGCAAGATTAAAGGAAATAAACAGAAAAGGATTAAGACATATGAAATAAAATTTACTACTTACAAAAAAAATACGTACAACCAACCTTTTTTTCAAATTGATAATCTTGAATTTAAGTTGTACAGATCATCAATCAAGTATAATTAACCATGTGTAAAATACACATTAAATTTATTTACAAAACTTATTAATAAAAAAAAATTAACCAAAAAACAAAAAAAAACAAATAAAAAGATAAAAATAAAAAAAATCACCTGCAAAAAAGCCGATCAAGCAAATTAAGATCCTTGACAACAGTTTTTTTATTTTTTATTTTTTTTTTTTAAGTTTATTTTTTTCTTTCTTTTTCTAAGCCAATTCTTATTAATTTTCCTTTCTCATTTTTTTTGAACCCACAATTTTTGAAATTTTACATCTTTTTTTTTTTTTTTTTTTTTTTTTTTTTTGGAATTAGACTACAACTATCCAATCACAATTCGCAAAGCTCAACCCAATTACCCTCACACACATATAAAAAAAACCAAAAATAACCGCATAAACTATCAAACCTAATATACAATTTCATTTGCAGAATCTAACATAACTATATAGAAAAAATATTATAACTATACGTAAATTCAAATAAATAATAAAATTGACCAAATTTCACAATTTATTAATCTGCAACAAAATTATTATAGTAAATTTTATAAATACTTAAAAACTAAAAATAAAAAGCTCCCAGCGCATGGGCAGGCGCACAACTAGTTTACAATTAGCAAATTTGTAAAAATTTATATATATTGGCAAAATCCGATTAAGAATCAATATGTAGAATCTTTATTTAGATATTATCAATAATAAAGATAAAAATTAAAAAAAATTTTTTATCTTGCGGTATCATGCGCATTTTATATATCATGTGCATTAATGCGCATTCATGCGCATTTTTCCCATCTCTAGTCATGGGTGAGATACGTTATAACGTATAATATATTGCATTATTATAGAGGCTTTTATCAATATATTGAAATGATAGTTCTTTGTCTTTGTGCCGGTAATCGAACGTGTTATATTAAGATTGATCATTATTATTTGTTTTATTAAACAAAAAATAAAGAACAAATGATTTTTATTTTATTCGAAATATTCTTTAAGTATTCAAAGAACAACAAAAATTTTAAGATCGATAAATTTGAGTTTGAAGGTGAGGTCAACAAAATTTAAAGATTGTTGTAGCCCTTTTTTTTAATTAACAAGATTTCTATAGAAATCGTTAGATTTAGCAACCACTTATTGCGTTGCCCCGTACAATATTACACTAATATGGGTTTAAATGGAAATTCAAATTAAATCGTAAGAAAAAACTGTTTTAGGTAAAGTAACAAGATACAAGTTAACATGTACAAAAAAAATTTTAACATCTCAATCATCTACTTACTAGCATATTTGCGTGCCCATTCTCGTGCGTTCGCTTCATAACGGGCGCGGTCGGAGTTGTAAATATGAGCAATTTCAGGTACGAGTGAAATGTCTGTAGTAGTTCAAAATTATTTTAGTATGCGTATGACATGCTTGTTAAATAAGTTTAATACGTACATGAGTTGGGATAAGTCATACATGCGCAAATGGACTTGAGCACTGAAAGGATAATTATTAACGAATATTAGAATTTATATAGAAAAAACAGTTACAATATATTTTACGTAAATGAATGTTTTTTACCATTTGAAATGGATAGAGCAGGTGACCAACAATCATGTAGAATATCTAGGGCTATACTTCCATTACTGTTGATATTCGGATGGTAAATTCTTGTCGTAAAATTCACCTAACAATGCACATATATGTGCTTTATTTATGTTAAACAAATGCCAATAATTACATATTATTAGGGAGAGACGATACCTTTGGTGGTTTGTGTGGATAATATGTAGGAAAATGGATGGCAAGAAAAAATATACCATCTTTGTATGGAGTTTCAGTCTATCGTTTATGAAAGCAAAAATTAATTCCTATCATTTTAAATATCCGATGTATATTTAGCGGACATCAAACGTTGCTTACGGGGCCTATAATAATTGCTTGCCAATGAAAAAGATCTTCTCCAACAGGACCAGCGCTGCAGAAAGGAGGTGGATTTCGACATATATCATTCAATTCCTATAAAATAAAATAAGCATCAAAAGAAAAAAAAGGTTATCATTAAAGTTAATCTTAAACCAGTGTTAGTTTTAAATTACATTGTTGAATTAATTTTTATGCTATTTACAATCAAGTTTAAAAACGAAGTTAACAACATAGTAGAAACTACCAAGCCCTCGATCAAGGCAGTTGTAACGTCTTTACCGAAACGTTGTTATAAAATAAATGGTATTCTTTGAGATTTGTAAATAACTCAAAAGGGATAAAGCCACCAAGTTCAAAAAAAAATTCCAACAGGAAGTAAGAGAAGTATATTCCTGTGCATTCTAAAGAAATACGCTCTAACTTACTTTATTAATTCTTTTTAAGACTCTCAAATCCATTTCATTTGGAAAATTATTGTGGGAAAAAGTAAATCTAGAAAGAGATGATCAAAGCCTTTTTTTTAATGCCACAGCTAGTTTGCTGCGGTGATGTGTTCATTGTGCCTAAATTATGATGATTACGTAATTACGGCATATGCTGCTTCAAATGCCTATATGCCGAAATTTTTTCACCTGGATTAATTATTTTTGACATTTCTTATCGTTATTTGTTAGTACATACAATACGATGACGATCTAAATTTATACAATCTTATGCAAAATTGTATACCAATACGATTATAATTATTAATGATGTTTGGATTGTAACATTTTAAAATTGATGCCGGGATCAGGAAATGTATTAAAAGAGCCCATTTTATTGAATGGGTGTATAAAGGGTTTTAGAGTCATCACAAAGTTGTTTTTTTTATAAAAACTACATAGATCTACAACTTTACATAAATATTATATAGAACCCTATAAATGTTAATTTTTATATATTATTTAATATAGAATTTATATAAAATCTATTTAAACTTAAATAACAATAATTTTATAAAAAAAACGTTATATATTTATAAATTTTTATGTGTTATAATTAAGTAACTTTTATATGCTATAAATATCTAAATAAATTTTTTATATAAATTTTATATATTAACAAACTTTACATATTATAATTATATAACTTTTATATATTGTAAACTTTATATAAAAATTTTATATAAATGTTATATATTAATAAAATTTATATATATAGTCATTTAACTTTTATATATCATAAAATTTATATAACAATTTTATATAAATACTATGTATTAATAAATTATATATATATAATTATGTAACCTTTATATATTATAAAATTTAAACAAATTTTTATATAAAGTTTAAGGAAAGAAATAATCAATATCTCAAAATTTTACTAGGGTAACCCTGCTGTATTCTTAATTAAAAATGCTCCTCTCGTAATTTTACCCTAACCCCAACTTTAATTCTAACTCTAACTGCAATTATACTTTCTATTTTTATTCTAGCATTTTACTTATTTGGCTACTTAACACATTTTTATATTTTAATTTTCGTTACGTAACTGTTAAATAATTATTCATTGGGTTTATAGGTCTATGTATAATTTTTATATATAATTTATATAAAATTTCTATATAGCTTTATATAAAAATAACTTTGTGATGGTTGACTTATTTCAAAAATAAATGGGAGTTAAAGGGTCTTATTTTTTGGTTTAAAATTCAAATAAAAATTAAATAGGCGTAACAGGTGAAAGATTAGCCTTTTTTCTTATGATAAATGATTATGTAAATAAGTATATACTTTAAAAAATTAGGATTTATATATCACTTCTTTTGTAATTTTATCTAAAATTGGAAGTTAGATTATTGACTCATATTTAAAAAAAAAGTTTGCTACGAGAGTGCCAGGATGTAGGTGAGATTTTCCGGGTCACGTGCACAATCGATCTCCAATCCGGGTCAGATCCCGTGATTACCCTGTTACACAGATCAACAAATAAGTACACTTTTTTTTTGCCTTTTTTTTTTTTTTTAATTCTTTTTTTTTTATTATAGCGTCGCCGTTCGTCGTTAATGTTGTTATTGTTGGTTCTTCTTTTCGTCGCTGGTGTCGTCGTTGCTTGGTGTCGTCATTCAGTTTGGTGTTGCAATTGTTGCCGTTGTGCTTTCATTTGTCAGGTAGGTCGTGGATGTCATTAGTAAAGCATCGCTTTTGCCAGTGCAATGTTGCGTTTGTTTGTCATTTCCATAGTAGCGGTTTATTTTTTTTTGTCTGCGTCTTTAACTTTCTTGTACTGTACTGCCATTTTATTCGTAGTGTTTAATCTTGTTTCGTCGTTGGTGTCATTATCTTGTTACATCGTCTTAACATTTCGTAACTGGTAGAGTCATCTATATTAATGTGTCAAAATTAGGTGTTAGATAGTAAATTAGGGATAGGGTTGTATAGTCGTGTGAGGTTAGGGTAGAGGTTAGATTGCAATGCGAAAGGTTAGTATTAGTGCATGCTTGATATAATGTGAATAAAGATAATTAAAAATAAATATATACGAACTATCTTGGTCTTCTTGTACTGTACTTCGATAGATAAAGCAGGTTATACTGTAAAATAAAAAAATAATTTAAAATAAATAAAATTATTTAAAATAAATTTAAAAAATAAAATTAGAGCGAATTAATAAAAGATAATTTAAAAAAACAAACTAAATAAAATAATTAAAAAATTAAAACGAATTAATTTAAAAAAATATAAAAAATAATTTAAAAAAAAATAAATTAAAAAAAAAACAAAAAAATAATTTATATAAAAAAAAATAAAATAATTTAAATTAAAAAAAAAACTTAAACCTACTTGGTTGTTCAAAACGATTCAAAGAATCGAATCAACCAAGTAGGTTTAAGGTTTTTTTTTTGTTTAAATTATTTTATTTTTTTTATATAAATTATTATTTTGTTGTTTTTTTTAATTCGTTTTTTTTTTAAAATTATTTTTTATTTTTTTTTAAATTAATTCGATTTAATTATTTAATTATTTTACATTATTTATAATGAGGTAAATAGTTTATTATTTTTTTGATTTAATTTTTTTAATTATTAATTTAAATAAAAAAAAATTCCTTAGACCTACTTGGTTGTTTGAAACAATTCAAAGAATCGAATCAATCAAGTAGGTTTAAGGTTTTTTTTTTGTTTAAATTATTTTATTTTTTTTTTATATAATTTATAAATTATTTTTGTTTTTTTTTAATTCGTTTTTTTTTTAAATTATTTTTTATTTTTTTTTTAAATTAATTCATTTAATTATTTATAATTTAATTTTAATTATTTTTTTTATTCTTTTCTTTAATTCGTTCTAATTTTATTTTTTAAATTTATTTTAAATTATTTTATTTATTTTAAATTATTTTTTTATTTTACAGTATAACCCACTTTATCTATCGAAGTACAAGAAGACCAAGATGGTTTGTATATTTATTTTTAATTACCTTTATTTACATTATATCAAACATGTACTAATACTAACCTTCCGCATTACATCTAACCTCTACCCTAACCTTACACAACTATCCAACCCTAACCCTAATTTTACTATCTAATACTAACCCTCGTACTCTATCTCCTAATTTTGGCCATTAACATAGATGACTCTACCGGTTACAACATGGCGAAACATTAAAACGATGTAACAAGATAACGATACCAACAATGAAACAAGATTAAACACTACAAATAAAATGGCAGTACAAGAAAGTTAAAGATGCAAAAGAAAAAAAAATAAACTACCACTAATGAAATGACTAACAAACGCAACATTGCACTGGCAAAAGCGACACTCTGCCAACGACATTCACGACCTACCTGACAAGTGAAAGCGCAACAACAACAATTGCATGACAACAATTGCAACACAAACTGAACGACGACACCAGCCAACGACGACACCAGCGACGAAAAGAGGCACCAACAATAACAGCATTAACGACGAATGGCAATGCTATACAAAAATAATAAAAAAAAAAAGACTAAATTAAAAAAAAAAGCAAAAAAAAGTGTACTTATTTGTTGATCTGTGTAACAGGATAATCACGGGACTGACCCAGATCAGAGATCGATTGTGCACGTGATCCAGAAAATCTACACCCTGTATCTGTCGTTTGCTACATATTGTAAAGCTATTTAAATAATAAAAGCATCACAAAATGAGCTTAAAATTTTATATATTATTTTATAAATCATTTTTAAATTTGTACAATTGTATAATAGTAAAAAGAAAATCAACAAGAATAAGAAAAACAATTGCATAATAGCATTTATAACAAATTAAGTGCATAATTATTGTAAAACCAAATAAAAATTTTCTTTTTAAATTATTTCTTCATTTTAAAGCAAATAACTAGTTTTATAATTTTAGTATAAAAATTCTATTTAGTTTTTTGTAACTTAAATATATACAGTAAACTGTTCTGGATGTAAAAAAAATTTCTTTATATAAAATTATTATATTTTTTTAAACCTATATTTTTTTTAGATTAATATATTCAGAGTTTACTCTAAAGAGGTTTATTATAAAGAATATTTGGCTTTTTATTTATATTACTAGAAAAATGGTTCTAGGGCACTGCAAATATATGTCAATGCTTTGGCTAAAACCTCCTCAAAGTCTGACACATTTGGCCCTGAGTTTCATTATTGGCCAAAAGTCTAAAACTTCCAAATTAGCAACTAAAACCTCTGAAACTTCCAAACCTTAACATAAAAAAATAAAGTGTCCCACAAACTGTGAACTTGCAATCCTTTATAGAATAGAATTTAAAAAGTATCCTGCAAACCTAACAAACTTACAATTCTTTCTTGAATAGAATACAAAAAAAAATTATATACTACAAATTAGCGGTTCTTTCTGAATAGAATAGAATAAAAATAATAAAAATAATATGAATTTTCAAGGTTTCAGAAGTTTAAGAAGGTTCATCTAGTTTTGGAGGTTTCAGAAGTTTCAGATTTGGGTTCCTAGCAATACTAGGTTTTGGAGGTTTCAGAGGTTTCGGCCACACTGATATATATATATAAATTCAATACTATTTATAGCTAACAGATATGCTCTTTACTAAAGCTTAATTTCTTATTAAATCCAATATAATAATGCTTTGGCAAAACTAACTGTATTTGGTATTTTACATTACCCCTCCTCAGAGCTCCCCTCTCTCCTTCATAGTAAAAAATTTTGATAAATATGCATAGGGCTACAGGAGATTTCAGAAATTTTTAACAGTTACAACCAATTTAGAAAAAATTTTTTCAAAATTTTACTATGTGAACCAACTCTTTCCCCTCTTCCAGAGAAATTTCTTATTAAATCAATATAATAATGCTTAATTTCTTATTAATTCCAATAAAATAATGCTTAATTTCTTATTAAATCTTAATAAATATATAATAATTCTATATTTATCATTTAAACATCTGGAATTTCTATATTACTAATGGTTTCATACCATATGTTTTTAATAACCTCACACTAATTTCTAAGATATTATATAGTTTGATTGTATATATTAATTTATATTTATTGTTTAAATATAATTAATTCACTAAATATTATCCAAAATTTCTACATCACTAACAGTTTCAGTACCATATATTTTTGGTAACCTTGCACTAATTTCTAACATATTATATGGTTTACTTGTATATATATTGGTTATTTTTTCAGTAACTATAGATAAATTTTTACTGATTTCATCACTTTCAAAGAATTTCTTTTTAATTCTACTTTTGCTCTCATTTTTGATAATATTCAACTATTCATTTAATTTAGTAATTATTTCACTAATATTAGGCCATTTTTCTAGACCTGAATTCATGCATCAATTTGCCATTACAACATATCAATCAGGAGTATCAAGAGCAAATTTAGTCATAATTCATTACAAATCTTAAGTACTAGATCAATATCAAATTTATAATTATTAAAAGGCCTTTGTCCAGTTGTTATCTTGACCATAATAATTTCAAATAAATAAATATTTGATGCTTTTGTGTATAGATTTTTTTGAAAGATTTCTGAAGTGATATAAGGTAAATCTATATAAATACATTCCTCTTTTCTTTTTTGTCAAGTGGTTTTGATAAACCTAGATCAGTAATATAGCTTTATAATTTTCTTTTAGCAAGATATTTCTAGGATATAAATCTCGATGTTGTTATTCTATATTCATTTCTTCAAAGATATTAGGTAACTAGAGTGATTTTAGATAGTGAACACTTTGTATAACTTTAAACTTTGTTACTGTAGTATATCTAAATTGATATAGCATTTTTTAATAAACTTAACAAAGAAGGTTTAAGGCAATTTGCAATTACAAAAGAGGCTACAATTAAAAGTATATAAGGATACTAGTAATTGTTTAATTTAAGTAATAAATAATTGTTTTTATTAGTGAAAAAATATGAAGACTCAATATTGAACTTGGGGTCCATATTAGCTGCTTTTATACTTTTTGAAATTTTACAAATGTAACAATCAATATCTAATACATGTATAATATATGCTACAACTACAATTAATAAAATATACAGTATAAATAGTATAAATATAATATATGTCATAAATGATACATATGTCATAAATGTAATATCTAGACTATATGCCTTAAAAGCTACATCTGGCAGATATGGCATATATAGCATATTTGCCTGCAGCAATCATCTAGCCAATCAAATTACAGATCCTATATTGATTGTTATTAATTGGTTCTAATCTCATCATCCAGTGGTCAGATTTGGTTGTTCTATAGCTCATTGGAACTGTCTCGATGAGCTAATTCGAATGCTAGTAGTTTTATTCAATTTGGAGTAGTGGGTCAAAAGTTATAATCATTTTAGTGTTTTTTATAAGTCAACAATGTAAATATCCTTCAGAATGAATACGATAAAGATTAGACACAATATCATGAAGTATCTTAATATTCCATTCAAATTTAAATATTTTAGTAAGGTTTTACTTAATAATCCATATTTTGTACACCTAAATACTAAAATATAGTCATTTGTTTTTATCTCTAGATATCCCCAAATATTGTTCTAAACTATGACAAGCTTTTAACTAAAAAAATAAAATAAATTAATTAGAAATATTTGAAATTAAATATAAATATTAAAATTGCTTTAAAAATACATCTTTTAAAAATGGGGTGTTTTTTTTTGGAAATTCTGGGTCGGATAGCACAGTGGTTAGCGCTCCAGGGTCACATTCGCAAGGTCACTGGTTCGAGTCTAGTGGATGACAAAAACTGTATTAGGACCACGAATGGATAGGATCTATATTGAGGATTCGCACTTCTTCCCCATTTACGGATATGGTACTACAGCGATAAGAGCTGCATGACATAGCCACAATGGCCATGCGGCATCCAGAAAAGGAAAGAAAATCTGACAAGAAACGTCGTAAACATAAGGGACATCTACTATAAAAGGAAATCAAGAAATATGTAAAGGGTACCTGATGATATCACACCAACCAAAGATGGAAAGTATTCTCAGGGTGTGGGAAAAACGGCCGACCTATATAGCGCACCGGCGGACATTGACGACCTTAAAGCTATCTAAGATCCGCGAGGTATGGGGCACCAGGTGTGGTAGGCCTGCTAGATCCTCCAGGATAATCAGACGATTGGAGGGAGGTACAGGTTAATTAGGATAAAAATCCCTAAATGTAAAAATGTAACGTAAGACCTTTTGAAATTTGAATAAAGAGCGCCACTCATGCCCCTAGCAATAGAACTAGGGTTTAATAATAAAAAAAATGGTTTTTTATTTATATTAGAATCCTTTACAATTTTTTTTAAACCTGAAGGTGACCTAGAATGCTCTTGGCATACTTTATTTAATTTTATTTAAGTGTTATACAATTTATACAGAATCTATTTCTAGGCTATTTGTACCACTCTACTCTGTACTTAGTCACTAAAGTAGCCCTTTATTCATCACATTGCCCACTAGTAGTGTTTTCGGTTTCAGCTCTTATTTGGTCCCAGTAGTTCATTCCATGCTACTAGGTACTCTTCTTCCATATTCCTTCTTGAAGTTTCAGTTTTTCTTCTATTTCAGAAGTAGGAAGGTGCCTGCTGAGTGTCGAACCTTATACCCTTTCTTTTATAGGTTAGTACTATTTACCTTTTAATAGATCAGTACTACATTATCCTAAATTTGGAAGCCTCAATTTTATCGACTTTTGTTGTCAGATTTCCCTTTACTGGAGTCATCTGACCTTGTAGCTAGGGCTCCGACAGACCCAAACTGAGACTGGACTTTAGGCATATCCGAGTCCGGTTCGAATTTTGAACCAGACCTGGACTCAAACTATTTTATAACTCAGTTTGGTCTGAGTCTGAATATCAAACTTTTGGCTTGGTTTGAGTCTGGTTTGAGTTTGGTCCGAAAGTTTGAGTTTGGTTTGAAAGTCCAAAATCCAATCCAATGTGCATAAGATAGTGATATCAATCAATTAAATATTGCCTTTTGTTAATAAAAGTTAATTAAATATTTCACGAATCATGGGCCATATCTCAATCAAACACTAAATGCTTATCTGAAAGATCTAGTTAGAACAAGGATGGTAAATGATCTATTCATTTGCCTATTTTGCAAATAATCTGAAATGACTTTAGAATGACTAGTCATTATGATCATTTAAATTCTGGGTCATTTGAGAATGTCTCGTGACCAAATGACTTAGGTCATTTAGGAATGGCCTGAGTCATTTTCAATCGGTGGGCCATTTAATGTTTATGTATAATCGGATGCTGTGCCTAGGACCTGATCTAGTTAAATAATTGTGTTCCTAGTCATAATGGGTCATATAGAGGCTTACAAATTTTAAATAATATTTATCAAGTTATGCATTTAAATAAGCCATTCAAGCTATGAATATTATTATTTAATTAATTTTATAAATTTAATAACACTTAGTGAATATAAAAACCTTTTATAATCTAGATCTGAAATAAGTTATTTGAGCTTAATATTTACTATTTAATTTCACTTATAGAACTTAGTGGTATAAAAAAAATTTGTTAATCTAAGATCTAAAATAAGTTATTTGCAAACATTTGTTATAATAATTAACAAAAGATATTAATCTAAAGTATTAAAAATAAGTTTCATAAATATTGACTATTTAATTCACTATATTTGTATTTTTTTTTGAGTCTGTACCATATTATAATACAGTAGTTATTTTAATGTTATTACATTTCATGAAACTCGATTAATTATTTAACACATTTCTCCTTTATAGATAAATAAATTTCATAAAATATGACAAATATAGGGTGGCTATTTATATTATATTTGCGGATTCATGGGACCCAAAAATTACAAAGATTGTTGATCCAAATAAATCAAAGTTTGATAATCTAAGTATTATATTTAAAATTTCTATTTCATAAATATTGCTTTTAATTTCAATCAGTAAGTATTCATTAACCTAAATGTTTAAAATAAGCTATTCATAAGATATACTATTTAATCACATTAATTTTGTAAATTTAAAGAATTTTTATTAATTTAAGTTAATTCATATGACTATTTAAATATTTATTTTATTGTATCTGGTTAGTTGGGAGCATAAAAATTATTGCATTTACATATATTAATACAAATAAAACTGCATTTATTATTATTATTATTATTATTATTAATCTGTTATATCAAAAATCATCCAAATCAGTTGTTGGATAATCTAAAAAAAAATCAGAAAATCAGTAAATTATTGCAACAAATTAAAATCGTAACAAATTAAAAATAGGTATAGTTTTTTTTTAAGTTTTTTTTTACATTTTGTATTGCATATATTTATGATCTATGCCAGATTACGGATCAGATTGGTATAAAAAATTTTTTATCTTTTTTTTTTGTTTTGTTTTGTTTTTTTTGAGTAAAGTTATTTGTCACATATGTGACAACGGCTTATGTATCACCAAACCAATCAGATTTCAGAATCTTGTGTAACGTAACACGATCAGAAAATTCAAAACAAACATTCGTTTTATAAAAAAACCAACAAAAATCGCTTATTACTCAAAATCTGCATAGGAAACCACCTTCCGTGCTTTAACAAAAAGTTTTCTTTGAGCGATTTTACTATATACCCCAAACCCTAATCCTAAACCTAGGTGCTCACCCTAACCCTAAACTAACAAAAACTAAACTTTATTGATACCGAGATGATATACTCGTGATACTATCACGTGCGTGATCTTTAACTTTTTCCTTTTTTTTTTACTGCTAATCTGGACCCGGACAGGTTCGCAAACTTCTAACTGGACTCAGACCGAACCTATAATCATGTTTGAGTCCAGTTCGGGTTTAGACTTTAGGTTTGGGTCTTGGTCCAAAATTTTCAAAATTTATAGTTTGAGTCCGTGTTCGAGTCCGGGTCCAGCCAGACTCAGACCAGACCGGACCTGAGCTTCGGAGTCCTAATTGCTATAACTAGTTATAATATAAGCTTTGTATGATTTTACTACATTACTAAGCTAGACCCATATAATTATCTAATTATAATTCTAATTCTTATACTAGATCTGTGCTACTATTTAACTTTACTCTTGTACCGTATATGTCCGAAATTAAGCTACCTTTTTTGGCCAAAAACTTACATGAAAAATCGTAAAGTAGCTTATTTTCAAAATATAGTGTTTTTTGAAAAAATTAAAAAACGCACTAATAAAAAGTTATCCAAATGATACTAAATTTTTACTGTAGGTGTATTTTGATGCGCTAAACAAATTTACTTAATCAATCTTTTGAAGATTATTTAGTAGAAAAAAAAGTTTTATATGTAGCAACTGCTAACGAATTTTTTAAGATTTTTAAAAAAAATCAGGGGTAGCTTATTTTAGGTAGTAGCTTATTTTCGGACATATACAGTACTAAACCTGCTTTATATTTTGATTCTTTTCTAATACTTTAATTTAAAACTCTATTATAGTGAAAATTCTACAATACTTGATCTTATCAATGCAAACAAGATTGTAGAAATGTGGGAGTTCAATGTGTTATATCAAATGAAATATAGCACTTTGTATTACTCTTGAATGATAGAATGCATTTATGCTTTTGTTTTGACTATTGTAACCATAAAATTGTTTGTTACCATTTTTTAGGTAATGCTATCTATGTACATAAACTGCTACAATGATATAGTGAAACTAGTAGTGATTTAGCACAAGAATTATTTTTAGTAAACAGTCAACAACAAT
This sequence comes from Gigaspora rosea, assembly GCA_003550325.1. NCBI lineage: Eukaryota > Fungi > Glomeromycota > Glomeromycetes > Diversisporales > Gigasporaceae > Gigaspora > Gigaspora rosea. The sequence continues at coordinate 13,078 of QKWP01000090.1, read as the reverse complement.
AAATTGAAATGGTTCTATTCTTTATCTTAGTGCTTTAAATAATATTGTTTATGAAATTCAGGATATAAACTGCAAAACAATAAATAAGTGTAACACAGGTCAAAAACAAATATATCAGGTACCTATCGGGTACCATAATACTATAATTGAAAAAGATATAAAATACTACATATCGGTGATCTATCATACATATATCGTATAGTTTGGATATATTGGGTACCCGATGTGTATATGTAATAAAAATAATTTTTAAATCTACATATATTATAATTCTAAATCATTGTTTACAATACATATATTCTATATATTCAAAAAAATTTATCCTTTACGATATAAACAATTAATTTTTACTACTTAAAATTTTTTTAATTTGAAATATATTGGGTACCCGATAAATACTGTATTAACTAGCGATAGATAATGGATTGCATCTATAGCGCATATATGCAATGGTGGGAATAAAAGTAAATTTCCAGTTATTTTCATAGTAAGGCCGGAATTTTATTTCCACTATATTGCATATATGCGCAGGAAACAATAAATAAATAAATAAAGCAAACATGTTTTTTTTATTCACTTTTTTTTTAACCTTTTTTTTAACGATTTTTTTTTATTTTTTTATTTAATTTTTTTTTACATATGCGCTGATCTGCAAAATTAGACCCACCAAAATATTCACAGATCTGCAAAAAATCACATGCTGATTGGATAAAATTAAAAAAATTTGACGTCAAATTTATTTCCCCACCTAAAAAAAAACAAAAAAACATAAGTCAACCCATTTCTCATACTCAAAATCTATTTCTCACTTTTAGGAAGTAGTAGAAATTAAATAAACATAGTAATAAATATGTAAATATATATTAAAGAAAAATAGTGAGTAAAAATTTATTATTTGAAGTATATATATAATCTGTTAGATCTGTTTAAATTCGTAATAATTTTATAACAGATAATATGGTATTTATTTAATACGTTTATCGCTAATTAATTTATTTATATTTATTAATAGGAAACATTTAATTAAATTAAGCTATCCAAGTTTATGTATTTATTCATTCAATTAGGGTGATTCAGAATTAAGGTTCAGGTTAAATTAGTGATATACAGTCAGACCTTTCTAAGTGCACGCCTTTGGGACCACACCTTAATAACGTGCATATAGAAAATAATAAAAAAGGTGCATTTATAGAGTCAATTGGGCTAGTACTTGAGCGTGCATTTTAGAGATTATAGAGGGTGCACTTAGAGAGGTCTGAATGTGTATATTTTGAAATTAGTGATTCATAAATCTTGAATTGTAAGCTTATTTATATAATAACAATAATATTTAATACTTTTTATGATTGTGAATTTTCTTTCAAACATTGATATTTTTTTATATATATTTTAAAATGCCTTATATTATGATCACCAATTACATATTAAAAACATCAATAATATTTTAAATAAAAGAATATTCTAATAGTACTCATAAAAATACAGCTAATACTCTCAAAAAGAAAATGATGAACTGTTGTAACTATTGCAATCAATAGAATTAGATTAGTATTTTACTAATTGTGAAAAAACTATAATTTTTATTAAATTTTTGCACATTCTTGTTTGAACCACGAACTACGTTAGGTTTCATCTATCACTAATTTCATCATACTATGTTGCACTATATACAGCTACGAAACTCTGTTCTCCTTTTCTCTAATATCCTTGAATTCATCATAATCAATTCAAGATAATCTAGATCTCTCATCATTTAGAATTCTCTTAATTTCCAGATGATATGATCTGTTGATTTATCTCTGCTCCAATTCTATACAATCACTAACATTATTCATTGTATCTGAATCTCCCAACTCAGCTGCTTTCACATAAGGTTCAAAAATCTTTTTTTCATCTTTTAACACCAATACCATGTTGAAGCTGTTTAAAGTCGTAGGTTAGTTTTCATTCGCAGCCCTCACTGCCCATGAATGAAGATACTGATAACTCAAGAATAGAATACCAACTTCTCAATACGAAGGTAACCTTAAACAACACATAATCTTGTCTTTTCTTTCTTCCCTGCGCAGTACCTATTTACGTCCCAGTACCAGGGTATTTACGTGACTTACGAATTATCAGAAAAGGAACACTACTAGATGAGTAACTTAACATGATAGCAACATTTACTGACTCACCTTTTCTATTTGTTGTTCTTTTATTCCTTTCACTTATCAAGTCTTTCATATTTTACTTAAGTGCCATTTCTTCATTATTGTCTGCACCCATGCTTCTTCTTTTTTTTTTGACTCTCTTCTATTTTTCCATTTTCATCACAGTGACACTATAGTGACCAACCATATAGGTTCCATCAACGTTACAGTTTTGATAGTGATTGGACATTTTCTTTGCATCTCTGATTTTCACTTAATTCTTGTCTACTGATAATTCTGATACAAGCCCGCCATCAAAGCTCTTTGCCCACTCAAAGTCTTTGTAGCAATTACTTCAAGACTGTAAATATCTGATGCTCAAGTGTCTGACCTTCAAAATCTTACGTGCTAAATATGGTAGATTTTCACAAAAATTTTTCTTCCTTTACTTTTTTAGAGAGCTCAAGATCTGTAATATGTATTTTGTAAATTAGGTTGCAGAATATGAACGAGTTCCTGCAAATAAGTATATAGCAAATATGTAGTGTATAATTGATAAAGCATGTATAGTAGAAATTAAAATAGCACGTATAGTTCGTAAAAAAAATTCTTTAAAAAATTTTATTTAAAAGGTGATTAATTATAAAACATTACTTAGATACGAGTTTATACAATATTAGATATAATACCCTGATAAAAATTAATAAATTTAATTGGTCAATCTGGATGTCGAATTACTGACGAAATATATTAATCTTCAGATCTACCAATATAAGTCAAATTTAGGTGCATCAAAAATTTTGGGGTAATCCGCAGATTCGCCCATATGAAATCTCTAATTATTATGCAACAATATATTATTATTATTATATTTTTTTTTTATCGGTTCTTTTTTTATTTTTTTTTTATTTTTTTTTATCGGTTCTTTTTTTTATTTTTTTTACCAATTTATTTTTTTTATTTTTTTTTTTAATTTTTTAATTTTTTTTAATTTTTTAATTTTTTTTA
>QKWP01000089.1:410108-544165 GCA_003550325.1 Gigaspora rosea | reverse complement strand
AAAATTGATATTTGTTCTTTCTATATTATTAGTAGGTAAGCTAGAATTATTGTCAGAATCATCTGGTAACAATTCATATTCATCATATATCTCTTGTTCTTTAGGGTAGATAGAGCCGTATTGTTGTGTAGATAATAAAGAATGTATATAATGTAAGTGTGGTATTTCAGTGTGACATGATGAAATGGTATTTGAAGTACTAGCATTATTATCTGGTGTCAATTTGTCATCAGGATAAGTTAGCACTAAATTGTTGGGGTTAGAAAGTAATATCTCAGAGGGAGATGATGATATGGGTTCTGAGATATTTAGTGCAATGTCTTCTACAGCACTCACCGTATGCCCGGCTTGCATGGCTCCGCAAGATTCAGAAGTCCTCTGGTTAAGCATTAGAGGACCGTCATAATCTAAATCTTCTGAGTAAATAGGCTTTACCACCTGCCTACTTACATCATTTTCTTCACTAACTATTACAAACAATTTTTACTTAGTACACAAATACAATTTATATAGTAAAAAATTAACTTTTATATGTAGCAACTTTTAAATTCGCAATAAAAATATTTTTGGTCACTCATTTATTAATAGAAATTATCTACATACCCTCTACCTTTAAATATATGGGTGCTAGTATTGTCCATTCTAAACTAGTATTTAATTATTTAAATATGAGAGATAGTAAAAATTTTTTAAAATCTAACAAAATAAGCTAGGTCAAACCAATAACATCTCCAATATTATATAAAAAGCCTCAAATATTAATTTAAACAAATATATGAAGTTATAGTCTTATTTTTATGAATAATCTAAAGTAAATTATATTTTTTATTATTTTATCATTAATAATTTTTAAATATATTAATTAAAATAAAACTTAAATAACTAAAAAAAGTATAAAAGTATAGGTGTGAGAGAAAAAATGAGTGAGAGAAAATAATTATAAGAAAAAGAGAATGTGTATGAAAAAGAAAGGGAAAAAGAGAGAAAGAGAAAGTGAAAGAGAAAGAGAGAAAGAAAAAATTTTTTTTTTATTTGAGAACATAAAAAAATTTTGAGAACATTAAATTAAATAAATATGTTTTCATGAAAACATAAATTCCAAAACAAATTTCTAACACTGCTGAGAAATAAGATATATTTGTGTGATAGGGATGCTATATAGCAATTAGGACCCCAGACAACTATGAATAGGTCATTTTTTTTAGCAAATTGGACCAAATTTGGTTAAAGGCCAAATTTAAATTTTAGCAAATTAAAGTCAATTTAGATACTAGTCCCATTTTTAGTTTTGTCAAAATAGTTGGATTTTTATATTATTATATTTATTTTTTGTCGAATTATTCTTTTTTTGTGAAAAATAAGTATTAAAAATTCATAGGACAACATTCATATAATTAGTAGATCTATTCATAATTTTTCGTGATAATTAGCCAATCAAAATACATAATTTTTAAAGATTTATCAAAATCCAACTACAAACAGGTTCGTATATTTGATTGATAATACAGAGTTAATGAATGTTTATTGCCTTACCCAGATGTTTGTATTATTATTTTATACTTACTTTACTTATTACTTTGTTTCTACTTTTTTATGCCTGTCTACTCCTTAATAGTTACCTTGATCATATCTCTTTTCAATTAGGCACTATGATACTATTACTTGTTACAGGTTTTATTTACTAGAAAATCAAAGGTGGGTTTAATCTCTAAGATCGAATATTATATTTATTTACTTTCTTATCACAATTACATAATTAACTACAAATTACTATTAGGCCATGCACATAAATAAAATTGGTTCTTGTTTAAAAAAAGTCAAATATTATTTTATATTTATAGATAGTCCTATATAATCAGCCAATCATATTTATAATAGTAATTATATACACATCACTCTGGTTATACCAACAGCTAGATTAACTAACAATTGGTTATATCGATACTTTTTTCAAAAAAAATCTATAATTTTAAAAATTCATTGGTTATGCTGAAATTATAAAAGATATTGATTATACTGACATATCGACAATTTTAATATTAAAAAATTATTTAAGATAATTTTATTGCTGGATATAGTGACAATTTTTTGAACTGACTGTCATTATAGATGTACCAATCAAATTAATTTTTTAAATTTGCTTTATACTAAGCTTAGTATAAAATAACAAGTATAAAATAAATTCATTTCATCATTTTTATGCAAATATATGATAAATTTATTTATGCTAAACATAAAACAAATTCATTTTGTGCTAAAATAAATTCATTTTGCTAAGTTTATTTTTTCTTGATGAAAACAAAAAAATTTACCTCTGCCCAGTAATTGGTTCAGATAGTGTCCCAAGCTTTTTTGAAATGTCCTAACATGCCAATGTCTCAGTGTCCCAAATTGTCCTAGACATAGTCACAAGTTTTAATAATTAATAGGTTAATTTAAAAAATATACAGTTATATATTTTTTTAAGTACTGAATATATTTTTAAAAAAATCAAAGTAGATTATTTTAATAAAATTTTGAGTAGTTTTAATTTATAAAAATTTTCTAAAATGTTCCAAAATGTTCTAACGCATTTTTGAATTGTCCCAAACCTATCACTGGCTCTGCCTAAACTAACATATCTACACAATATCAATATAATGTCAGTATAGATAGAGATACTTATTAAACTAATATCTGAGCATATCAAGAATTTTTCATTGCTAGAAAATGTTGATATAACCAGAGTAACATGTATAATCATCCCTTTTGTTGTTACTAGTACATATTTTGAATCCTTAAGTAGGTATTTTTTTTATTTGTTTTATTTGTTTTTTTTAATTTTTTCTTCTTTGCTAACTTTTACTAACTCGTACTAACTCTTCCTGTGTAATGTCATTGTTACTTTCAGAGTGTAAATGGACCTTTGGGTGGGTATAGTTTTTTCTATTGTCACTTAATTTTTTTTGCACTTTAGTTCTTTCTTTATAACCTTTACTAACTCTTTTTTGTTGTAAAGTCATTGTTGCTTTCAGTGTTAGTTAAAGTGAAAATAAACCTTTGGGTGGGTATGGTTTGTTCTATTGGTCACTAGTTTTTTTATTCTTTCTTTTTTATAGCCTCTACTAACTCTTCTTTGTTAGGTTTCCAGTAATATTATTGTCACTTTCGGTATGCAGTCAGAATAAAAATAGACTTTTAAGTAGGTATATTTCTTTTTACTATCACTTGAAATTTTTTTGTTGCATTTTAGTATTTCTTTACTAACTTTAACTAACTTTTCTTTGTTAGGTTTCTGGTAAACTAAAGTAGAATTGAACCTTTAGGTGGATATGGTTAGAGATGTTACCCAGGTCGAAAAACGGCAACTCGGATCAATAAGGGTCGGGTCAGGTACTAACCCAGGTCATAATTCGGGTTATATGGGTTAGCTAATCAGATCTATTTTTCGTGGTTTTTATTCTTCTAGCCAATCAGCACAAGCTCTTTTCATATGATTTGATTATCGTATATAATAAAAAAAACCCATCTAAAATATACTTTAACAAATAATAGTTTTTAACAATCCTAGCCTCAACTCTAATTTCAATCTGAATAAAATAGTTTAAACAATTTCCAAGCAGTAAGTATCTCATTTAAAGTTCAACAACTATTAAATTTTATTAAATTTTAATTTAAGCAACATATTGTCATTATATTTATTATAAAAACTAGATTAATAACCCTTTTCGCTTGGTGTGCTGCTCGGCTTTTATGTCCTGGTTATCTCCTGCCAGTTTACTCTGTTCTTTTAAGTGCCTGAGGGCTTTGTGAAAAAAATAAATAATACTTGTGCAAGTCTATTTGCATTCAAATATCTGCCATTGTAAATATTTTTATTACTGCTTCAAGCCTTGCTAAGAATTAAACCGAACATATTAAAAAATATATATATACATATTACTATATGAATGGTTAGTATATAATACCTGTTTATTATTTATTAAAATATTTATTATACTGTGTATTTATTATTAAAAAAAATTAATAAATTTAATTTAGAGACAAAATACATGTAAATGAAGACAATATTAACTTAGAAATAAGTGATATAGAAAGTGAAGTTTTGCTACGATCATCTACACTATCTGCACCATCTATACCATCTCGAACAAATAATCTATCTTACCTAGTAACTTGCAACAAAAAAAACCTGAAAAAACAGAAGGAAGTCCTGTAAAAGCTTTTTATTTGATAGTACTAGTTAATAATATAGAATTTTGGTCATGTCGCCATAAAAGTTGTCCACAAATAAAATATCGAAAGGATGGATCTATATCAAATTTGAGGAGACATTTAAGGGTAAACACCATCTTTTAAAAGAAATTAATGAAAGTGGTCATGTAAGTATTGAAGCAAAAGATACCAGCAGTTGCGAATTTCATATAACTGCAGAACCATCACAAATGACATTAGTTCAGGCATTTAATAAGACAACAAAGTATACATTTAACAATCCAAAAAAAAAGCTCAATAATAACATTGCAGCTTTTATTGTTAACGACTCAGCCATTTTCAGTTCTTGACGAGTTATCATTTAAAAAAATTATTGAAGGACTAGACCCCCAAATTAATATGCCTAGTAAGGATTAATTAAAAGAAATCCTTATAATGCAGAAGACAAAATTTTGAGTAATGTGCGTGAGTATGCGCTTGATAATGATGAAATTAGCTACGCATCATTTACCACTAATATGTGGACTTCTGACAATGGCGATCCGTATATTGGGTTTGCATTTCATTGGATCAACAGCAATTTTCAAATGAAAGAAATGATTAAAGAAATTTTATGCTTTCCATATTCTCATACCGCAGAACGTCTTACAAACAAAATAATCGTAATTCTTTATAATCTTAAACTTAAGAATAAGATTATCTGTGGGACAGTTGATAATGGGTCAAATATTAAGTCCTGTATAGAAAGACTAGAACAAAGACATGGTATATCAAAAATTTTTTGTTTTGGCCATATGTTACAACTTGCTATACATAATGCACTAAGAGAATGTATTGAAATCATAAACTTAATAAAAAAATGCAAAGATGTTGTATCCCATTTCATTAGTAGTCCAAAGCAAAAGCAGTTTCTTTTTGATACTCAAATGAGAATGGAGGAGTGGGATAAACTTCTTTTCGTAGTTTGTGACGTGTCAACCCAGTGGAACTCGATGTTCTATTTGGTAAAATGATTAGCTATACTTAAACCAGCGATGTACAAGTATAAATTGCTTTTGGTTAAGTCCAATGAAAATATGGCATTATGAAGTTACGAGGAAAAAGAACTATCATCTAGTAAATGGGAAAAGGTAACTGAATTAGTGAATTGTTGCGACTTTATGAAGTTGCTTCAAAATGGTTGTCTGGTTCTCAGCACCCAACCTTTTTGCAAGCATAGTATGTGATTAACTATATTAAGACTAAAGTTAATTGCACATTAATACATAATGTTGATGTTCAAAAATTTGGAAGACAACTTTATATATCAATTCAAAACTGATTTCCAGCACCAACAAGATTAATTCAACTTGCCACTTTTTTTGATCCATGAACAAAAAATATGCAAGTCTTTACAGAAGATGAAAAGCATTATACTATTTCTGAAGCACGTAATGAGTACTGTGAATTAACTAATTTTTATGAAGTAAATGATTTGTTAAAAATGGAACATCAAATAGATTTTAGTAACAAAATTTGTAACGATGAAGATATCTTCTTAACAGAAACCACTAATCCTAATGAGCTGTTGGGTCAGCAAAATAATCCTGAAGGCGAATTTGATTCATATTTGTTATTGGCAAAGGTATCAAGTCAAACAAACATTCTTCAATGGTGGGAATCAAGAAAGACCGAGTATCCAGCACTTGCAAAGCTTGCCTGCAAGTATTTGTGTATCCTGGCAACATCCGTTCCATCAGAACACTTGTTTTCGTCTGCAGGCCTTACAATTACGGAAAAACAACCAAAGTTTAGTCCACAGTACGCTGGAACCCTTTTATTTCTCAAGTCAGCTCTAAAAATTTGGCCAGATTCTCATGTTTTTGGATAGAATTTTTTTTCTTAAAAGTGTCTTCGGGCATATATTAAGTTTTTTTTTTTTTATGTTTATTGATTGGTTCTAATAAGAACTAATTTTATATGAGTTTTAAATAAATTGAGATCTTTTTGATTTTTCATAGTTGTCCAACTACTAGACAACTATAAAACTAATTACTAAATTTCTCTCATGCATCCAGTAAAACTTTAGAAAGGCTTGATCGAGAAGCAAGAAAACACAATAATTGCTTTACCTTAATATTTATATTCAAAAGAATTTTTACATTATTATATGCAGAATTCCTTGATGTAATTATTACATTACTATGTGCAAAACAAAAGTAAGCTTTATATTAATTATGTAATTATTACATGCAAAATGCAGAGTTGTACAACCAAAATTTAAGAATTTAAAAATAGAATTCGTCAAAAACCATAGAAACCATAATCTATTTAAATAAGCACAGTACCATCATAATTACAATTAGAAATTTTATATCATTTTAATGTTGTTCGCTCTGCCTATAATATCAGTATTATTTATTACTGTACTAAATAGAATATTCGGTATTTTCAAATATACTTTTGCTTTTTTTTTTTTAACAAAACCCGAGTTCGGCTTAACCCGAGTTAGTCAATTTGTAACCCATGATCCGCATAACCTGGGTTAGATCAATTTGTGACCCATGACCCGCATAACCCGTAGAGTTTTATGACTCGCACGAGTTAGCCTAACCTGAGTAACATCACTAGATATAGTTCATTCTATTGTTGCTTGATTTTTTTTGTTGCACTTTAGTTCTTTTTTCTTTACTAACTTTTATTTTTTTGTCAGGTTTCTAGAAACATCATTATCAATTTTGGTGTGTAGTTGGAGTGGAAATAGATTATTCGATGGGTATGGCTCTTTCTGTTATTGCTTGATTTTTTTTTGTACTTTAGTTCTTTCTTTACTAATTTCTGCTAACTCTTCTTGGTTTTTAGTAACATTATTGTTGCTTTCAAAGTAGAAATGGACCTTTGGTAGGTATGGTTCATTCTACTATCAATTAATTTTTTTTGTTGTACTTTAGTTCTTTTTTATTAATGTCTACTAACTCTTCTTTGTCAGGTTTCTGTAATATGTAGTTAAAGTGTAATATTTCTTTGGGTGGGTATGGTTTGCTTTTTTTTAGTTTTTTCTTTACTTACTTCTACGATTCTTCTTTGTCAGGCTTTCGGTAATGTTCAGTACATAGTTGGCATGAAATTGGACCTTTGGGTAAGTATAGTTTGTTTTATTGTCACTCAATTTTTGTTATACTTTGTTTCTTCTTTACTAACTTCACTAACTTTGTCAGATTTCTAGTAACATTGTCATTGTTTTTGGTGCATAGATGGAGTAAAATAACTTTGGATGGGTTTATCTTTTCTAATTGTTTGGGTTATTTTTTTCTAGGTGCTCTTAAGAAATTGTTTGGGTTGGGCTGTTGTTGCTTTGTTGATGCATCGTGGCTTGTTTATCTACTGGGTTGGGAGGTTGTTGCCTTGTTGATGCATTGTAGCTTGTTTGTCTGCTGTTCTGGCGATAGATTTGGTTGTTATGGTATATGTATTGGGGTGGTCATGAAATACAACATTTAAATATATTTAAACATTTGTTATATGATAAATAATTTTTTCTAATATGTATTACTATATTATGTAAAAAAACCAGTATTGAAAAAAAACCAGCATCAAAAAAAAAACAAACATTGTTTTTAATTTGCTTGAATATTATTACATGGATGTGTCTATCTGTCTTCTATATGTATATAATCTGTGTATTTATTATATAAATTGTTTTCTTTGAGGTTTTCACTTCTATACCATGATATTATTAATAATGAATCATGATTTGATTGCTAATAATAGCAATTATATGAATTTCTGCCCATAAATTAAAAATTATGTTTCTTCTAGAGATAATGCATAAACTTAGTTACAGCCTATATAAATCTAGATGTAATAATTTAATTTTCAGCAAATTAGACTAAATTTGTATGTAATAATTGAATTTTTTGGCAAATTTACTTGATTTTAGGGTAGCAAAAACCTTCAAATTTATGCAAATCATTTATGACCTATATTAGAGATGTCCGGGGTCCTTAGCAATTCCAGTAATTACTTTTTGGCTACATTATTCCATGCAAAGATATAGTGGCTAAAATAGTATTAGATTATGACATGTTTATTCAGCAATCGAAAATATGTATGTTTTGTTACAGGTTTAAAGGATTAGTTTGAGCAAAAGTATTTATTTAAAGTATATATCTTAACATTCATAAAAGTGCCTGAGTATGATAGTAAAAGATTCCATATTTTTTAAATCTTCGATATTTTATATTAGTGCGCAGTAGTAAAGAGCAAGAAAATAAAAAAAGGAGCGGTGGTTTTCAGTTATGTAATGCACCAAACAAAATTGATTTACATTTTTGGTTCGTTGATTTTTGATTTTTTATTCGCAGTAAAGTTTTCGGTGCATAAATGAAATAGTATAAAGATCTAGGCTATGTAAACATGGCAAGCTTTGATTTTTACTGCATACTTATCATACTGATCCTGCGCGGCATCGCATTAGGCGCAGCCATCTTATATAATAATTGAATAATTTTGATAAAATATTGAAAAAATTAGCTCCATTATCATATAGATCTACTTGAGGGTTTCGGGTTAGAAAAAAAATTATATGCACTTTTGTTATATTCTTGTGTTAAGAAATGTAAATTAAGTTGATAACTAGCGAAATTGAAAAAATGGTTTCAATGGGTTTTTTGGCAAGAAATAATGCAAATATAGGTAACATTGCAACTGTAGGACATTGTTATGGATCGCCTGACGATGACCTCACAGCTTTTATTAGGACATAACAAATTATCTTATAGAACCAATAGATTTAGGCTTAATCTACTTAGATGGTGACATTAAACCAGGACAATGCATAAGGAATACAGATTATATGAACCTAAACAATTATCAATAGAAGATTATACAATTGTATCTTGCAATGATATTCATTTATATGTTTTTGGAGTACGTTGACATTTTATTTCAAGTGGAATAGACTTCCGTGAAAATATACTTGTGGAGGGCCAATATTTTCTTTTAAACAAGATCTTCTAAGTTTTAAAAGTATAATATCGGGGATTTATGATTTTGGTGATGATATTAATGGTATTGATAGAGCTCAGTATTCAGCATATTCAACAACATTAGTCTTGTTACAATTACACCATAGTAGTTAGGGAATTTGTGGATTTCAAACCATTTACTAATTTACAATTATGTTATAGTTCGCCCTATATTTAATATGTTCTAAGTTAAGTTAATATTGCGCGTAAATCTTAAAGATTTTGATATATGGGGTGTTACATATTAAAACAGTCCATTAGAATTTTTTTATTTGTTTTTGAACGGATAAATTCAATAAAAAGTGTTTGCTGTAAGTTACAAAAGTTAATCAGGCCACACAAAGTTAATTTTTCGTTTTGCATTACCCGCCGTCCCATTTTTTTAATTTTTCAATTTTTTTCTTTTTTAGATCCCAATTGTGCCAATTGTTCGATTTTTGACATCTATTTTTCCCGCATTTTTCATCCGATGTCACCCGATGGAGACCTTAATTTTCCGTAATTGTCCGATAGGACTGACAGGAAAATATGATGCGGGTCGATTCCTTGCTGTACAAAATGAAAATTAACCTTGTATAACCTTAAATGTGAACATTATTCTATTTGCAGTAAAATTAAATTAAAAAAAAAATTCCGACCGCCCGTCCCAAATTTTGAAATCCATGTAATGCAAAACGAAAAATCATCTTTGCGTGGCCTTAAGAATAATCAATTTATTCTGATTGATATAGCTGCAAAATTTTTCGATTTCCTTATTTGGAAGGTATTCAAAGCGAAGCAACCGAAACTAGGGTTTGAATTTGTCTAGGGTTAGGGTTATGTAATTGGTAGAAATTATAGGTAAAATTGCTCCCCAAAATTTTTATTAGTGCTCCAAGGCAGGTTTAGACACTCGCTTCTCGCATTTTCGACAATTTTAATTGGTTATTGATGTAGATCTCCCAAATAAGTGGGTGTTGTCTTTCTATGGCACATAGCTGATATATTGTTAACTCCGCTCTAACAGACTTCCAAATAAGGGAATTGATAGAAAGGTTGAGGTTAAAGCAGAGGTACGTACCTTTTTATGGCTTTTTTATAAAGACTGCAATTTATGCAGTATGTAGATCATTGAATTAACACCGATTGCGACGGGTAAAACAAAAAAAGGAAATCCAATTTTTTAATATACTGAAGTTCATGAATGAAAATTTAGGGTTGGAGCCTTCACGTTAGAGGATATAGGATTAGATTGACGCTTACTATATGTAAATTTCAATCCTGTCATTTTTAATGAATGCACAAAAATCGATTTAAACATCAGTTTTTATTTTCACTTTTTTTATTCTTTTACACGTGCACGGATTGTTTGTCGAGCTGACCCGGAATAGTCAATATTTGCACTCTCCGGTTGGAACTTTCTTATTCTAGAATTTGTATTACCCGCGCAAATAAGTGGATGTCGCTCTAAACAACTTCCAAATAAGGAAATTGAAAAAAACGGTGCAGTGCAGCAGTAATATTTGTTGACCTTGATACCTTAATAAAGAAGGAGGACAACGAGGTACCTCGAAGTCCTTCTCATTTAAGACCCCAATGCTTTTTGTTTATATTGACCACCCGTTAGCCATCAGGGGCTAAACTGTGCATGTATGACCCACCGAGGCGGTATCTGCATTAATTGTTTATTGAAAAGGCAAAAAATGTGGACAAAAAATGTATTTCATCTATATTGTCGTACCTCATTTTTATCAAAAAGGAATTTCAATAAAGTATGAAGTGGAACAAATTATTTCAATTACGATGCAAAATCCCAATTCAAGTTGTGAAGGGAATAAAGGAGTACATTGTCTTTATTAATTATGTGAAATATCGTATCGAATTTAGGATGCTTCATTGAGAATTAATGCATTTTATTTGCATTGTCAACAAATTCACTTGGAGTATGAAAAATATTGAGAAAATTAGATTCTTAGATAAAGATGAAAAAATATAAATAACATGGAATTCTCCTCGTTATTCCTTGTCTCAGTCATTTCTCATTTCATTAAATCTTCCCTTCCCTCCTTCCCTATCTTACATTATTCCCATTTATCCTTCTTATTTCCTCCAAAAGATCGTTCATTAAGATGAAATCCTTATCATTACTCCTAATCATCATTAATATAATGATGCTCATTAATTCGGCTGAACCCGCTAAATTTAGTGAAAATCAAGCACATGCAGAATCACACCAACAAAGTTTAAGCTCTTCAAACAGTGCTCACGCTTCAAAAGGTCCAAATGGAATCAAATATGATGCAGCTAAAACCTATAGTGAAAGTGGATCACACAGTAAAAGTGACCAAGCCGGTGTAGAAGCTAAGAACAGAAATGGTCAATTCTCTGCAAGTAAAAGCTCCAATGAAAAAGATGCTTTTGGTAAAGGCTCTTCAAGCGATGTTCACGCCTCAAAAGATAAATATGGAAGCAAATACGGTGCAAGCAGTAAGTCCTTTGAAGGAAATTTACATTCTCAAGGCTCTACAGCCCAGGCTAGCGCCAAAGATAACCATGGAAATCATTTCGATGCAAGTAAAAGCTCCTCTGAAAAAAATGGAAATATTAAAGCCTCTTCAAAAAATGTTCACGCCTCAAAAGATAAAAGTGGAAGCAAATTCAATGCAAACCAAAAGTCCTTTGAAGCCGATGGACATGATCAAAGCTTTTCAGGCAATGTTAATTCCGGGGATAGACATGGAAGTCACTATGATACAAGTAAAAGCTCCAATGAAAAAAGTTTACACGGTCAAAGCTCTTCAAGCGGTGTTAGCGCCTCAAAAGGCAGAGATGGAAGCAAATTCGAAGCAAGCAAAGGCTCCTCTTCATTCGGTGAATTTTCTCAAGGCTCAGAAAGCGGAGTCAGTGCCAAACATGGTGGAAATTCATTCGATGCAAGCAAAAGCTCCTCTAAATTCGATGGATTTTCTCAAGGCTCAGAAAGCGGTGTTAGCGCATCAAAAGGTAAAGGTGGAAGCAAATCCAGTGCAGTTAAAAACTCTCATGAAATAGTTGGACATTCTCAAAGCTCAAAAAGTAACGTTAACGCCAAAGATAACCATGGAAATCATTTCGGTTCAAGTAAAAGCTCCAATGAACAAAGTGTACATGGTCAAAGAACTTCAAGCGGTGCTAGCGTTAATCATGTTAAAACACATGAGCACGTTGTTAGAAGGGTCTTAGGAACCAAGAGTTTGAAATCAAGACCTCAATAATGGTCTGTTAGTAAAATAAAAGATGATCATCTATCATTGATCAAAAGTAAATTACTATCGACGCTTTATATTTAACATAAATAGCATAATTACTTATCAGTTATGTTTAGTTCTTTATATTTACAAACTAATTTATTATTTGGGATTAACATAGAATTACATTGATAGTATTGTAAATTTATTTTGAATTTTTAATGTAATTTTAAAAAATCATCATATAATAAAAGCTAATATATGTGCAAGCAACAAACAAAATTTGGACTCAATTTTTTACTGTTTTTTGACTTTTATATGTAATGCGACATTAAGATCAAAAAAAAAAAAAAAAAGAATTAATTATTTCAATGGTCTATTTGCAGACTTGGTCAATTCGCTTCATGAATACAAGATATTAAATTTAAGCTATTTACCTATTTACAATTACATTACATTTAATTTAACGTAAGTTTCAGATAATTAAATTTCAGCAATTTTCACATGTTATACATAAAGTACCAGATTTACAAAAGTTTAGCCTGTATTATTGCATCATTTGATAACTCTTAAATCGCCGAAAATTTCATCTCAGAAACTAAATGTCATGTGCTTAAAATTATAAATTGCATGAAAAAACTAATTTACAAAACTTATGCAAAATTACATAAAATTACGTAAAATTACAGTAATTTACATCCCTATTTACAATTCATGACAATTGTGCATAAAAATTTTGATGGTTTTGAATTAATTATATTCTTATTTACTATATTAATTTCCTAAATCTATACTCTTAAAATTATAATTTTATAATGTCTGCCTAAATTAAAATGTTTAAGCATGAAAACATGAACTTCACTAGTATAGTATTTATTTGCTTTGTATAAAGTTTATTCTGACATTTTAGTAATATTTGTACATACTGTAGGTAAAACATTATCTGTTATGAATTTTAATATATACTGTATTTTATTCTTAATACAGTATATTTCTAACTATTAATTGAAATTCTGTATTAGAAATATTATACATAAACTAGTCAGTACTTTTATTATCTATATTCACGTGCTATAAAAGTAGTACTATCTATAATTGTTCATTTCAAATTGTCATTCTTAAATTTTGAAACGACATAAATTATTTCTCAATCGGTGAAAAATTAAAATCATAAAATTATATGGCCAAGTGATGAAAATTATACGACATAAACGCTCATTTGCATTAACTAAAAAGTGATAAAAATTTATATAGTATAAAATTTTATATAAAGTAATGAAAAAAATATATAAATTGCATAAATTACAGTTATATTAAAAAATTGCTTTATAAAATTTAAATAAAAAAGAAAATCGCATAATCAATAAAAAAAAAGCACAACAGTAAAAAATTCACATGATTAAAAAATTTGAACAATTTTACATAACCACGTAGAACGCACTCACATCGTCTTGCATAGTAAATTACTTCTTTTGAGCCTGCCACTCCTCTTTTTCTTGCAAAATGTAATGTCAGTTTTCACTTGAATTAACATCTAATTGACGATTTCAATGATTTTCAGGGCTAATGAGATTTTAAAATACTCTATTCATGAATGACATCAGCAAGATAAAACAATACCACATAAAATCTTTTTAGTTGCATAAAAATTTATCAAAAAAAAGCAGCATAAGCATAGTAAAAATAACTTTCTCCAGGTTTTTGTCTTGTTACGTATTAAAACACCTTTTTTTATATGTAAATCATTTTGAGAAAAATCGGATAATAATGCGTATAAAATTTTTTACTTCTTCATTTTGTGGATCTTATTATTATACAATTAACTCTTATTGCTTATGACAAACTTTTTATTGAATAGATATCTGTTTAAAAATCAAATATAATAAATTTTCAAAAAATTGCAAAAAAGGGTTGTTTTAATACGTAACACCCCATTTTGTCTTGACTAGCATGCTTCGTTTCTTGGTGCACAGCACAAAATTATCTTATAAAAATACGTCCCTAGGTTATTTTCAATTGCTTAATTATTGAAGTTTTTTAATTAAATTTGGTTATGTGATTCGCTTGGATTTTTAAGTGCAGCTAAACATTAATTATATTTATTTCGATCCATTAAAGAACATATGAACTAATATAATTAAATGACATTTGTAATACGCAATATATTTGTAATATAATAAAATTTAAATCATTCTGAGTTCTAATTTTTTATTAAATTTCATAGTATAATAGAGTTAAATAATTTAATTGAATCAAAAATTAAGAATGACGTAATCTATTCAAAATCAACCTAAATTGCGAAGTAACGCAGAACATCTATACTACTCTTTCACTCTTACAAATATTTGCCCGCCTCCTTATTCATCATTATTGGTGCCACAACCTTCTCTGTCAGGTTTGCACGGAGTCAACTAAGCCCTTTAATGTTACCTGAGTTCATATTTAAACGTGAATAGCTACTATCTCGAATGTATCTAACATGTGAGCATAATATCTCAAATCGAACGTATTTAACATCTCAAGTCGAATATATTTAACATGTGAGTATTATATCTCAAGTCGGGTGTATTTAACACGTGAGTAACTAAAAGCTTTGCGCTAACAAATATGAGGCAATCAAAGTCTACAATCCAAAATTCATAAATGAAATTCAACTTAAATCTATTTATATTAAGATTGGAAATTCTTCTACAAGTTTAGTATCCAATTTGACTACAAAAATTTAGTCAACGCATTCTCCCTCCTACATGATCCATCTTTGTACTTTCATAACAACAGTTTATTTTTTCAAAATGAGTATTGAAATTGCTAGTCAACGTTTTCGCTCGATTCACTGAAAGTTAAACACATTTTTTCGATAAGACGTTCGACAACATTACATGTTTTCGACAATCCATTCTTAGACATAACATTTTTTAGACGATCGTTTCCTTGACGTATAACTGGCCCGGTTGGTCAATTTTGTGTTAGTATTGATTAAAGATGCCTGACGAATGCGACACTTTCGTTATTGACGAATGATGAAACCATCTGTCAAGCAATTTCTGAATTAGGGTAGCTGCGCGACGCAGTCGCGCTAAAACCAGGAACGTGATGTAATTGTTATTTTGCTCAACTGGTTATCAATTTATAAACGTCTTACTTGGAACAAGACACACACTGAAACAACTTTCAGGCGTAACTATACGCTTCTCTTCTCTTTATTCGTTATATTCGTTACAGTCAAAAGACTAACTTTTGCTCTTTCTATTTATATTAATTCTGCGATTACATATATTGTTTAACACTTATAATTCTCTAATTTTACTTTTTTCATTGTAATAAAATAAACTCTTAAATTCTACTTATAAATCGTCTTTGTTACGGTGATCGATGATCACAATACCGTTGCCCAACATTATAATACTTGACATAATTCCGGTCGACTATATTACCAAATAAGCCGTTCGAATTTATTTTCATTCTATCTTTGCACTTTTCGCTTTGTTATTAAATCACTAACAATCACTTTATAGACAACTTAATTCATAGACAATTAATTTACAGACAAGATTATTCTACAGACGGTTAATTCACAGACAAATTCATTTTGTTGACAATATATTTAGCCAACAATTACTTCATAAATTGCACCAGCTTTACCGTAAATTCTCGAAACAACATCCATGCCCGCTATTTCGTAAATTGAACTTAATTCTAATGACAATGACTAGAATTAATTTGTCTGTGAAATCTGATGTCATTGAAATAACTGCCAATAAAACAAACTTGTTTGTGAATAAATCGATTGTAAAATAATCTTACCTGTAATTAAATTCTCTGCGAACTAAATTGTCTGTGTAGTTTTTTGGTGAGTTGATGCTACTAAATAGAATATTAAGTAAAAACTCAATAAAATCGAAATAGATCACAATAAATACAATTTGAATCTTAAGGCAGTCTGATAGCGATAGAGAATATTTTACCTGATTTCGTTCCACCATATGATACATATTACTGCGTTCTCAGAATAACACAAATACCAAATCTGGTGTTATGATCAGTTGGGAGAGCTTGATAAATTGGGCCGGTTTAGTTCGATCGCGAACAATTTGTGATTAAGGTTAAATGGTTTAAAACGATAACTAACACACATAATTATGGGAATAAGGGTCCTCTTTATTAATATGAATCAATACATTGGATTATTACAGAAATACTATCTACAACCCTACTTGTTCTTCCTCCATAAGCTAAAACCAAACCCTTATATATTTTAAATTCGTATGGGAGCTTTAATCACTCGTCAAATCTCCAAACGGGTGATCAAATCTCCAAACGAGTAATTGATCACCCGTCTGGAGATTTGATTACCAGTTTGGAGATTTCACCCGTTTGGGGCTTTGATCACCCGTTTGGAGATTCAATCACCCGACTATGCCACAAAATTTGCCAAATAAGAAGTGAAATGATAGCCTTTTAACGCCCAATCAATCATTCTAGATGGAAGGTAACCATACACTCCGTCAATTTGCATGACTGCGTTCCTGGTATGACGATGACGAGACCCTTGACGAAACCCGTGACGAAACCCGTGATGATTAATGAAGCATAATAAATTATTCTTTTCATCTATAATGAAACAAATTGATCTATGCGAGGTAGGGATGGTAAAGTCAGTTCAGGTCTGGTCTTGGTCCTAGAACTTGTAAGTCCTACCACACGGACCTAAAGACCAGGTACTCATATAAAAAGTCCCAAAACTTATGTTCAACTTCTTGAACTCAGTTCTAATTCCTTCTAACTAATTGAAATTTTTTGTTTTATTGTAAATATTGATTGGTTGAAAAGCATCTTTATCATATAGCATAGCATTATAACTTGTATTAGTTTTATTAACACAGTATAATATTGCAAAATTAGACTATATGCTGCAATATTAGTAGCATTATTTTAATTATGATCTTTTTAAGAGATATGATTAGTTGAATTTAAAATTTAGCATTTACTAATACTGTATATATTTGCCAAGTTTATTTGCAATATAATATTATTGAAATAGCAAATTTGTGCAACAGATAGAATAGCATATTAAGTCAAGTATGTATAGATATAGTATGCCTATCAATAGTTTAAATTGAATTAAACATATTTACTATTTTATTACTAATATATTTTAAGTTCTAATATATTTTATATTAGGACCTATTTTGGACCTATAAACCTAGGTCCTAAAATTGGGACCTAGTCTTTAAAGACCAGGTCCCAAAACCAGGTCCTGGAGTCCTGAACTTAAGGACTTTGCTACCCCTAATGTGAGGTTAATATTTTTTTGTTTGCATTATTATATCTACTCATTTCTACTTTTATCAGATATATTTTTTTTGTGATCACCTCCAATATTACTCGATAAAAGTATCGATCACCTGAAAATATCTGATGAGTCATACAAAAACAAATAACTTGTCTTCAGCACTTAAGAAAAATGATATAAAAATTTAACAAGATAATAAATAAAGCAATATATTTTTTTTTATAGTGTAATTTTTTGTTTTTTTTATAACAAATAGTAGTTTTGCCAATTGAAGGTTTCATCAGGATTGTTATTTGTTAAAACCTTTGATCAATTCAAAAGTAGTTTCATCAAGCATCTTCAGTATTAGTTAGAATTAATTTCAGGAAATAATTGTTAGAGAAATGTCTTGTCTAAGAAAAGTACTGTCAAAAACATGTAATGTTGAATACTTCTTATCAAAGAAATGTGCTATAGATAAAGCATGTCAGCATTATAGCGTCAAAAAAATGAGTTGGTTGTAAATAACTTTTAGTGAATTGTGTCATTACTCTAGATATTGTTTTTGTTACACTGATTTTGCTATTATATATAGAATATTTGGCCTATAAAATAGTTTTTATAACAAAGCCACAGGTAAATAAGCTTGTTCATTATGTTTAGTAATGCTACTGGAATTGATTTTTGAAAAAGGCCTATTTTGTCTTCATTAAAGAAAATTAAAATTTTTTATAAGGAAGAGCAAATAAAATTTATATAGATATGTTCTTTATAATTTTGTCTATTCAAAAAAAGTATCAAATAATTTTGTCTTTCAAATAAAATAGGTCAAAAACAATTTTATCAAATTTTAATTTCGGGGTTTCAACCTCGAAATAATTTTATTCTCATGTATAATTATATTACCATCTATTCTATTTTAGTAGATAGATAAAATAAAAATCGAAATGGCTTAGAATGGGTTTATCTGACACTAAATATAGAGTTTTACAAAGATATCTTGTGAAAGTAATATAAGTTGCATGTTTGTAAGGCGTGTGGGCAGGATGTTACTCTACTAGTATATGAACCAAATAAAGGAATTTGATAAAAATTACATTAAATAGTCTTAATATCAATTACTAGTATAGAGTATATAAAAACACCAGAAACTTTTTTCATAATTCAATAGTAGATCTTGCTAAAAAAGAGCTCTAGTTAAGAACTTCATGAAAACCATTTAAGGTGTTAAAATAAATAAAAAATTACTTATATAATACCAAAAAATAAAAGAGCAGATTTTCAAGTTTATAATCTATTAACAACATTTTTTTAAGATGCTGTTATGTGTTTATTTATTTTTTTGGGATCTTTTATCTTCTGATTTCAGTTTGCAGATTATTGTGATTTGATGTTTGGTGTTTTTGTGTCTCCTCGTGATCTGCACATTTCTTATCTTACCAAAAAGGAATCGCTCACTGAAAACTTTTTATCTTATATCTAGGCACTTGAGTTGCATTAGAGACTAGTTAGAGATGAATGTTCTATATTATACTAACTGCAATAGTAATGCAAGGACCTTATATTTAATTAGGCTCTATGGCTACTACAGGCAGGGCAAGAACCTCATGTTTGGTAATTAAGCTTCCAGTACAAGGACCGCATACTGCAATGAGATTAGGCTTTATGGCAGTCTCAGGCAGTGTGAAAACTACATGCTTGGTAATTAAGCTCTGTAACTATGATAGCAGTGTAAGAACCTTATATTGTAATTGGACTGCATGCCTGCAATAGCAATACAAATCCTCATATCATGATTAGGCTTATCGCTACTACAGGCAGTGCAAGAATTCATGGTTGGTGATTAAGCTATACAACTATGATACATGCCTGCAATAACAATCTAAGGATGACATATTGTAATAAGGCTCTATGGCAGGCTCAGGCAGTGCAAGGATCTTATATTTGGCGATTAAGCTTTGCAACTATGATAGCAGTGCAAGGCTGTTACTGCAATAGCAATACTAGCACCTCATGGTGTGACTTCAATGACTGCTGCCAATAATGCGAAATCCTAATGTTGATGATTGAGTTCTACAAATGCGATAACCTCAAATTGTAATTAGGTCCCATAATTGCAATTGCAATACGATAACTCATATTGAGATTATACCTATAGTTGCCACAAGCAGTACAAGATCCTTCTATTTGGTGTTTGGTGATTAAGCTTTGCAACTACAATAGCATGCAAGAGCCTCATATAGTAACTAGTGTTAGGTGCCCAGGCGTTCCGCGGGCTAGTGGTTTTAATTTTTTTATTTGGTAAAAAATGAACCCGATCATGGTTCAAATGGACCTGAAATTGGTTCAAATGAACCTGTTTTGGTTCAAAAACCTGATTTTGGTTCAAATAAACCCGATCTTGGTTCAATTGAACCCGATTTTGTTTCACTTGAACCCGATCTTTGTTCAAGGGACCCGATCTTTGATCAAGGGAACCCGATTATAGTTCAAGGGAACCCGATCTTAGGTCATGAACCCGATCTTGGTTCATTGAACCTGATCTCGGTTCAATTGAACCTGGTTTTGGTTCATTTGAACCCAATTTTGGTTCATTTGAACTTGATCCTGGTTCCTGAACCCGATTTGGACCCGATTTTGGTTCAATGAACCCGATTCGAACCCGGTAAGTTGGAGTTTGAATTTTTGTGTAACCCACCTATTTTCATGGGAACACAAAATCCAACCTATTTTTGGTCGGAGTTTGAAAAAATTTAAGGGTCAGTAACCAGGGTAAGAATTTTTTCAAGGGGCGGGTGGGTAGAATTTTAAAGATTTTTTTAAAGGGTGGGTGGGTAGGGGAGGTGGTGGGTAAGAATTTTTTATATTTTTTTACTAAATTTATAGTAATATTTTGGTGTGGTAAGAATAGGACCTTTAAAAATTCAGGGTCCTGGATTTATATTATTTTCCCATACAAACTTTCCTGACAATTCATTTGCCCGCCAAACCTTTTTCGGACATATCACTTTTTCGACAGTGCATTTTTCCTGACAGTATTAGATTTCCAACATATGAGTTTCCTGACATATCACTTTTCTTATATATCTTTTTCCTGACAGTATTATTTTCCCTACAGTATTATTTACCCGACAGTATTCTTTTTCTGACAGTATTATTTTCCTGACAGTATTCTTTCCCGACAGTATTCTTTCCCGACAGTTTTCCTGACAGTATTGTTTCCCTATAGTATCTTTTCCCAACAGTATTCTTTCCCTAGGTGCATAAAAATTATGCAATTTAAAAATTTTGATCCTATATCAACCTCTAACATGAAAAAAAGTACAATATTAATGCTCACCCTAACCACAACTATTACTAAAATGTTTGGGCAAGAATAATTAATTCATATATATAACCAGTTTTAAGTTACCGTCAGAACAGAGTACTATCGGAACAGAGTACTGTTGGGAAAGGGTACTGTCAGGAAAGGTTACCGTCGGGATGGTTACTGTCGGGAAAGAATACTGTCAGGAAAAGAATACTGTCGAGAAAAGAATACTGTTGGGAGAATAATACTATCGGGAAAATGATATATAAGAAAAGTGATATGTCGGGAAAGAATATGTCGGGAATCTAATGCTGTCAGGAAAAATGCACTGTCGGGAAAGTGATATGTCCAAAAAAGGTTTGGCGGGCAAATGAATTGTCAGAAAAGTTTATGTCAGGAAAATAATTGGAACCGAAGGGTCCTTAATAATAAGCCCAACCGCAGTGCCCCTTAAATAGTGACACAGACTTGCGCCTTAGAAGGGGTAGACTAGTGTTAGTTGCCCGGGCGTTGACACGGGCTAGTGGTATTAATTTTTTATTTAAATTCAAATAACCTCAAATGAACTCGATATTATTCAAATGACCCGGGCATGGTTCAAAGGACCTGGTCATGGTTCAAATGAACCTGTTCTGGTTCTTTTGAACCCGATCTTGGTTCAATTGAACCCGATCTTGGTTCTTGAACCTGATCTTGGTTCATTTGAACCCGATTTTGGTTCATTTGAACCCGATCTTGGTTCATTTGAACCCGATTTTGGTTCAAATGAACACAATTGTGGTTACAAACTTGATCTTGGTTCGATTGAACACGATCTTGGTTCAAAAGAACCAGATTCGAACCGGTCCATCAGAGTTTGAATTTTTATATAACCTACCATTTTGTTGGGAACACAAAATCTGACCTCTATTTTTGGTCAGTGTTTGAAAAATTTCAGGGTCAGTGACCCGAGTACGAATTTTTTCAACGGTGGGTGGGTAGGGGGTGGTGAGTCACATGATTTTTGGGTTATTTTTTAGTGTGTTAAGAATAGGACTATTAAAAATTCAAGGGTCCTAAATATTATACCCAAACGCACTACCCTGGAAATAGTGATGGACAATCGCGCTTTAGTAGATTGACTAGTGTGAAAGGCCCAGGCAGGACTCTGAACAATTTATGTGAGATTATATTTGAGCATCACAGTAAAAATTTTTTTGGTTAGCACTTTTGGTTTGGTATATATAAGCTATATTTCATACATTAGATAGAACTTTTACTCATCTTTACCTTTTTTTGAAATACAACGTTCTTCTTAAAAAAAAAAACAGAATGTTCTTTAAAAAAAAACAAACCCTTCCCTAAAAAAAAAAAACAAAAAAAAAATTTCAAAATCACTTAAGCCCATTTCATCCACAAGCTGCTGCCAAAAAACTTAAAAAAAAAAAAACAATTTTGTACAATTTTTATCTACCCTCCCTTTTACTCCTCTTTCTCTTTTACCTTTCTCTCTCTTTTCCCTCCTCTCTTTTTTTACTTACCGGGTTACTATTATAGCCCAGATTTTTCATTAGCACACTTCAAATATAATATTTATAAAAATTACCCCATAAGCATTTTTTTAAATATACCTATTTTGCCATTTAGCAGGTTTCAAATATAACTTTTTTCTCCAATACCTATTTTCAAATATAACCTTTTTTAAAAAACAGCCCTCTATTAGCTATTTTTCAACTATAACATCACATAGATTGTTTGGGGTCCTGCCCAGGCGTTGCCGCGGGCTAAGGTTTTAATTGTTCTTTATCTTAGTTTTTAATTATTTTTTATATTAGAATTTTAATAGTATTTTAGTATATAGAATTTTAAGACTTTTTTAGTCTATATTTTATATTTTATACAATTTTAGTTTTAAAGTTATTAAAAAAAAGGTAAATATATATGAAAACCCCCAAAGCTCAACATAATGAAAACTGACCCTAACCCTAACCATTAGGTCTCAAGATTATTATTAGGCCTCATGATCGTTAGTTTAAAATTATATATATGAAAACCCCCTCCCAAAGCTCAACATAATTAAACTGACCCTAACCCTAACCTATAGGCCTTATGCTTATTTTAGGCCTCATGATTATTAGATTAAAGGTTTATATTATTTTTATTATATAAAGATAAATTAAATTAAATAATAATACTTTTAAAACTATTTACAACTATTTACAAATTAATTAAATAATATAACAATACTTTTAAACTATATACTAATTAAATTAGTTAAATAAAAATACTTTTAAACTATTTACAAATATAATATATACAAATTTTAAAATATATACAAAATATATGAAAATGAATGCAAATTATGTACAAATATGTAGTCTATTAAATATATACAATTTTTTTAATCAAAAATTTCCTTATATACAACATTTCTTGTATATACACCCTCTTTTCCCTCTATATGCCCACCCTTAACCAAGACTTTAATTTTATCTTTTGATTGGACTCTTGACAAAGCTACATATAATTGCCCATGAGCAAAAATAGGCTTAGGCAAATATAATCCCATATTAGGAATTGTTTGACCTTGAGCTTTGTTAATTGTCATTGCAAAAGATAATCTAATTGGAAATTGGCGCCTTACCAATTGGAATGGAAGGTCATAATCTGATGGTGACAATCTTAATCGAGGTATAAAAATTCTCTTTCCTTTGTTGACTCCTGTTAAGATCTCTGCATCCAAGATAAATTTATAACAATTTTTAATTATTAATCTTGTACCATTACATAATCCTTCAGCTGGATCTAGATTACGTAAAAGAATAACTAGTACATCTTTTTTTAGGACCAAACAATAAGGTGGCATTCCACTTGGTGTTAGAGTATTTAAAAATTCAACTGGATAAAGACTTTGGTCTTCTTGATCTTTATCCTCAACAGAATCAGCAGATAAATATTCAAATTCCTCAGAGTCAGGAATTTTTTGAAGTATTAGTTGATTAATGTCTTCAACATCTGCATTTATTGTTGTAAGAATTGCCCTATCTTTAATATAGTCTGGATTTTTATAATTCATAATAATATCAGCAAAGGTTTCTGATATTAAATCTTCTATATCTTCACTATCCAAGACTATATCATCAGGCAATCTTATATAATCTTCACCAATATCAGAATGTGTTTCTATTTTTCCTACCAAGATTGGGAAAACATGTTGTGGAAAAGACATTTGAATATTATAAAAAATCTACCAATTTGGGCGATGCTTATGGAACGAGAAAGGTTGGATAATGTTATGAAAAAGGTATTGGTTAAAAGGAGCTAACGAAGGAATTCAAATATTATATATATAATCTGTCGATATGGGTGACGCTGATAAGCAAAAAGATTTGGGTATTGTTATTAAAAAGGAATTGGAGATAAAAGGAACGAGAGAAAGCATTTGGATACTATAAAAATCTGCCAATATAGGTGACGTCCAAGGAACAGGAGGAGTAGAATATTGTTATGAAAAAGGTATCAGTGTTGAAATGGATGAACGAATGGCATTGGAATTTTATGGGACATGCTTAACGCTGATGAAATATCAAAGCTGTTAAGTCCTAAGGGAATGCTTTACATGGGAATTTTTGATAAAAATGGAATGGTGTTGAAAGGGATAAACGAAAGGCATTCGAATATTATATATTGTTAGAGCAGTCCTCTTCTTACCCACCCTTTGCTTGATGGCACATTCAGGTTGGCAATTGGGCATCACAGCTATAATAATAGCAAAGGGGTGATTAGTAGTGCGAGGATCGCATGTTGCAATTAGGTTCCATGGCTGCAATAGCAGCGCAAGGACCTCATGTTGTGATTAGGCTCTGTGATTGCAATAGCAGTGCAAGGATCTCACATCGTTAATTAGGCACCACGGCTTCAATAGCAGTCCAAGGACCTCAGGTTGATAATTAGACTCCGCGGCTGCAATAGCAGTGCAAGGACCTCATGTTGTGATAGGACCTCACGTTGTAATTAGGCTCTGCGGCTGCAATAGCAGTGGCGCAACAGCTGCAATAGAAGCAGGTTATCTCTGACGCAGATACAAGCTATAGGAGGTTGCGACAGCAAAGCAGGTTATGTTATATTTGAGGTTGCTGGAACAGCAAAGTTTCAGCTTTCTAGAAAGATGGGTTTTGCTAGCTAGCGATCCTCTTCTATCCCATATGTTTTTCAGAATTTGTAAATAAAGTCATTCAGTTTTTTTGTATAAAGTCAGATGATCGAGCAATAATAATGAAAAGCCTGTCAACGAAGTGACAGGGCGATCATTATTGCGAGATCAGATGACTTTATGACCGATCACGTACAGGTTTTGTTATGTATCCTTTTATGGTTATTCTTTTGATTATTGTCGTGAGATTTTGTAACTTGTTTTTACAGGTAATTTCAGATTTGCATATGATTTTGATTTTCACATGGTTATGATTATTGTTAATCGATAATGGGAGTAAGGGATAATGACTGTGGCCAAGTATGAACCAGTAATACGGGAGGAGTATTTAAGGCCAAGAATTTCGGTAAAGAAGGTTATCTTTCTTTTCGCTATCGCTCGCCTTGTGAAGGCTGGCTCTATCTCCCTCCCTTACCCACCCGAATTCAAGCAAGCTGTGTTGTTTCTTTTGTTATGTCAGGCTCCACGGCTGCATTTGCAGTGCAAGGACCTGTAGTGTACCTGGCTCCACGGCTGCAAGTGGCATGCAAGGACCAGAGGTAGTTGGATCCACGGCTGCAAGTAGCAGTGCAAGGATCAATTGTTGTATTTGGCTCCACGGCTGCAAATGGGAATGCAAGGACCAGTTGTTGTATTTGGCTCCACTGCTGCAAGTGGCAGTGCAAGGACCATAATGAAAAGCCTGTCAACGAAGTGACAGGGCTATGATTATTGCGAGATCAGATGACTTTATGACTGATCATGTACATGTATCCTTTTATGGTTATTCTTTGATTATTGTCGTGAGATTTGTAACTTGTAGGGTAAGCGTTAATGACTATGGCCAAGTATGAACCAGTGATACGGGAGGTGTATTTAAGGCCAAGGATCTCAATGAAGAAGGCTCCACGGCTGTTAGCAGTGCAAGGACCGATAGTATGTATACCTGACTCCACGGCTGCAAGTGGGTGTACAAGGACCAGCTGGATCCACGGCTGCAAGTAGCAGTGCAAGGATCAGTTGTTGTATTTGGCTCCACGGCTGCAAGTGGCAGTGCAAGGACCAGTTGTTGTATTTGGCTCCACGGCTGCAAGTGGCAGTGCAAGGACCATAATGAAAAGCCTGTCAACGGCTATGATTATTGCAAGATCAGATGACTTTATGACTGATCATGTACATGTATCCTTTTATGGTTATTCTTTGATTATTGTCGTGAGATTTTGTAACTTGCAGGGTAAGCGATAATGACTGTGGCCAAGTATGAACCAGTGATACGGGAGGTGTATTTAAGGCCAAGAATCTCAGTGAAGAAGGCTCCACGGCTGCATTAGCAGTGCAAGGACCGATAGTATGTATACCTGACTCCACGGCTGCAAGTGGAAGTACAAGGACCAGAGGTAGTTGGCTCCGCGGCTGCAAGTGACAGTGCAAGGACCTGTTGTGTACCTGGATCCACGGCTGCAAGTGGCAGTGCAAGGACCAGAGGTAGTTGGATACGCGGCTGCAAGTGGCAGTGCAAGGACCTGTTGTTGTATTTGGCTCCACGGCTGCAAGTGGCATTGCAAGGACCAGTTGTTGTATTGGCTCCACGGCTGCAAGTGGCAATGCAAGGACCATAAGAATGAACCTCGCTCATACGGCAGGAACACGTTACCGATTCTCTTTTCAGCTATGGGAAGATTCGACGATTTCCCTCTATATGAAGGCATCATAGGTGTCCATTTCGTTTGCTGTTATGATGAATGCATGTCGTTATGGTGGAAAATGTGATTATGTATATTAGAGCCAATAGGGTAGCGAGCCCTAATCCCATATGTTTTTCAGAATTTGTAAAGTAAAGTCATTCAGTTTTTTTGTATAAAGTCAGATGATCGAGCAATAATAATTATGTAAACAGACGAAATTGGCGAAATTAGCAGAATTTTGAGAATTCACTTATTATGCATTGAAAAGTATATATATTAGCAATATTTACCGTTAATAAAACTTAATTCAGTTAAGTTCTGAACTTCGAAATCGTTTTAGTAGAAGTTGGTTCTCTAACACTTATTCCTTTGGCATAAAACTTTGTCCCTAATAAATCGTAAATTGTATTGTTCGTTGTCCCTGTAATATTCGATAAAAACTCATATTCTTGCTCAATTCAATAAAATGAAAGTGTTATTTAGTAGTCGATACCCCTTTTTAGGGAGCTCTAATTTTTATGAAATACCATCACCAATTGGATAAAATTGATCACGCCAACTTTAGCGCCACCACAAGGTCCAAAAAAAAAGATAACAAATTTTAAAATTTATCTTTATGTTGATCGAACAATTAATTACCCCATTGTTGTAAATTACGTACGTACGTAATCTAATTTTAATCGTGATCACGTGATATTGTGAACCAGTTCACAATTGAAGTAGAAATTCGAATCCTGCCACATTAGAAGCACTTAATACTGCTATTGATTTCTTTTAATTATTATCTTCTTTTGGATTGTTGCTAACACGTTACAAACCAATACTTATCGAGAATCCAATACTGTTCTCTGTGACTCCCGCAATACTCCGAATGCCAAAAACTCGGTCCAAATTATTCCATGCCTCTTTTCGTTACCTACCGTTTGAGAATTTATACTTTATTGTAGTGGGTATTTTGGTGTATTTTATATTAGAATTTTGTTATTTCAGTCATTCACTTATTAGTCACCACTTCTTGCAGCAATAGCATCTAAAATAGCTCAAATTATACATCCCAATAATTCGTCCTTTTTAAAAGTCGGTTAATTGAGTATTTCTAGGCATGGTTTATGGTTAATAAAAATTTTGCAAGGAATGTTTAACAGGATACGCTATCAAGATACGGAATTTAGTTTCAAGTAAAAACCACAAAGTATAATAGTAGAACTTGTATTTTATATTTTCATGATTTATTTAATTTAATGATGAATAAAAATTATCATGAGAACCATATACAAGTATAAGTATGTATGTAATATCATATATGAATAAGACACAATGTTATTCTATTTTGAAAACTTGAAAGGAAATAAAATCATTTTACAGTTTTACATTTCAGGCCTAAAATGGTTTGTAAGAATATTATTGTCTCGGAAATGTAATTATATAATGAGTACAATACATAACTGATATATGTACGTTTTGAAGGAGTGAATCATTGCAACTATACACTACTAAAACTAACTAAACTACTCTAACTTAACCCTAATAATGGTAAGGCTTCGATTGAGGCGTGGATAGACTTGGTCCGAGTAACTAGGGTCAGATAGAGTTCTTTATTACGCCACGAGGTTATAATTCAAGATCATGGGGTGAGACTTTATATTTCACCTATCGAAGGTTGTTATCAGTTTATAATAATAATTCAAGTACCTATCGGGGGAACTAACACTTCTACTCTATTTTCAAAGGTTATAATTCAATGAAGTTGAACTCTAAATGAGTTCTTCCCTCTCTAGAGCTTCAGAACTCTAGAGCTGCTTTATTGTGAAGATAAAAAACATCGTATTTATACTTTTTACACTACTACGTCTCTAATGAACTGGTTCGCTAATCCTATTAATCTTACTTGTTCTAATAAGTTATCAAGCTCGATAAATTAAACAAATTGAATCAACTGTACTAATTCGATTAATTAGATAAATTCGATTAATTAAATAAATTCGATTAATTAGATAAATTGAATTTATCAGATTAATAAGATAAATCGAATTAATCGAACTCATCCGACTTAGCACTTTCGAACTGTGAAACAGATAATGATTGTCACTCATTTTACTATACTAAAGAAATTATAGTACTATGTTAGGGATGCTATGTCAACTACGTCAAGTCTTACTAAATATACATTGACTAAAAATATATAACTGAAACGGGGTCGCTTAAAGCCAGGTCCATCACGAGATCTTCCGTTTGCACGACCAATCAAAATCGCAAGTTTTTGTTTACACGGATCATTCCGACGAAGCAAAAAAAGTAAAAAATGCGAGAAATACAAGAAACGAGTGTCTAAACCTTTCTTGGCCCATTAAGAAAATGTCAGGGTACGATTTTACATATAGAGCCTTCTAACTTTAGCTCCTATAGGTTCTAAACTGACCCTAACCTTAACGTTAATTTAAATTCATGATGGACCCGGCTTTAAGCGTCCCCTAAAAAACGGAAATTAGGATAGAATAATAATAATAATAATAAAAGAAGAAAATCGGCGTGACTATAACCATCACAACGTATGTACTTATAATGGGCTTGGAAATTATTAAATGGTACACGAAAAACAGAAGACTTTGTTTAATATACTTTAATCGATACAACTAGGGATGTTAAATAAAAAAAAACTTTTTTTTTGCTAATGATCCGAATACATTAAAGTTAGATTTTTAAATCCATCCCATCCCAAGATAGATAGTACGTACATAGTAAGTCATGACTATAACTCATTTTCGATAATTTGACCCCATCTCCGGATTTATGTAGTAAACTATTGTATCTGGTGTATAAAAATATATTTACAGAAGTTTTGATTTTTTTTAAAAATGCAAACAGCATATGAGGTTATCAGTGGATACTAAGCAAATTATTTCTAAAGAAATTTTTTTAAACCAATCTTGATAAAAATTTTTTATTTTAATTCTATATAGTTATAGTATTAAATAAAAAAAATTATTATCAAGATTGGTTTAATAGTTGTTAAGATATTTTAATCAAAAGTTTAAAAAAAAATTTACTAAAAATGATTTGCTTGGTTTCCATTGACACCCCTCCTATATATCTTATAATTATTAGTTATAGTAAGATCTCGAAATAATTTATTCATCACCCAGATGAACCGCCTCACCCTTTTTTTTTAAAAAAAATTTAACCTTGGATACTAGTAGGTTAGGGGTAGAAGATATTGAATGTAAAATTGAAAAAGGAATCTATCTTGTTTGGACCCAAAGATTTGGTTTCATAAGCGATTCGATTTTTTAAAAATTTTTTGTTTTGTTACACAACGACTATTGGTAATACAAACTCTTGAAGAGGAAATAACCAATCGGAGAGTATGAAATGAGAAAAAGCGTAAATATGCAAAAATTAGTGTTTAAATCGGGCTTGGTGCACTAATTAAAAATGCCGGAAATGAAATTTTACATATAATGAGTGTTAATCTGTTTCTATTAGTGATACGGGTCGATGAAAAAATCGCGGGCCGAGGCCGATCCAAAAAAAACTCGGGCCGGTCGACCGGGCCGACCTTTTGCTAGTGTAATNGCTTGGTGCACTAATTAAAAATGCCGGAAATGAAATTTTACATATAATGAGTGTTAATCTGTTTCTATTAGTGATACGGGTCGATGAAAAAATCGCGGGCCGAGGCCGATCCAAAAAAAACTCGGGCCGGTCGACCGGGCCGACCTTTTGCTAGTGTAATTTTTCTGATCGGTATTTATCTATATTAAACGTGTAAAAAGCCATCAGGTAGTTTTTTTATCGAATTATATTGATATTAAATGATTTAATTTTTATTCTTTTTGTCCTTGAGAAAAATTCCAGCGTGTTAGCATTTCATGTTGATTGATCGTCTATGTCTCCGAACATTCTTAGATTATATTCGCTATTTGCAGTTTATCGCCTAAATAAGCCAATTCTCTTACATTATTATAAAATGACTAGCCGATTTTTATTTAATTCCTGGCTTGAAATATACTTCAGAAGATAATCGATTCTAACACTTCTCTTACCAACCGGCCCGGCCCACAAAGGTGCGGGCCGAGGGTCGACCCGCCCATCGACCCGGCCGTTGGGCCGGGGTCGACCCGTATCACTAGTTTCTATAGACTCTAACTTTCAAAGCTCTAACCCTAAATTTTTGTCTCACACACTTACAAAATCAGATTTCATTTTTGGTTTGTAACACTCGAGCAAATAAGTAAAACGGATCATGAAGGGGTGAAATTTTTTTATATGATTACTGTTGAACCTTCCAAAACCGATCCTGTCAAAATCGATCTGTCACGTTAAAATTAATCTACCAAGTTAGTACCTGATATATAAATCTAATAGTTTATAATGTTTTCAAATCCGATAACCTCTCAATACTGATACAAAACCTGTCCACCATGCATACCAGTTTTGGGAGGATTGACAATAATGTTTTTTCAAATCCGATAACCTCTCGATACTGATACAAACCTATTCATCATGCATATCGTTTTGGGAGGTTTGATAGTATATTCATAATATATTTATTATATACCATATAATTTAGATCATATAATAATAATATTGTTAATACATAATAGATATAATCAAATCCGATAACCTCTCGATACTGATACAAACCTATTCATCATGCATATCGTTTTGGGAGGTTTGATAGTATATTCATAATATATTTATTATATACCATATAATTTAGATCATATAATAATAATATTGTTAATACATAATAGATATAATGTAAATATTTAGCAAAAAACATGGCCGATAAATATTTGAAATAATAATATAGTGAATTTGAATTTTGTTCGTTCTTTAAGCAGCAGTATTAAGCTTTTATATAAAGTTCCTGCGTAAATATGAATCATACAGATATTTTCGTTACTCTTTAGCATTTTCTCTCACTTTAATTAACAAAATGAAACGTTTATAAAATGTAGGTTTTATGAATATGGCTTACTATGTATAGAAATTTGTCATAATACACTTCTTTGCAAATAATAGTAAACAATACATTCTAGCATAACCACTTACATAATTACCTTTTAAAGAGCAATAACATGCTCTCTTTTAAACTATTCACTGAAAAATAAATATTTATCGAATTTATTTATAACCGGAAATGATTTAAAACCGAAAACAAAATTAGTCAGTATGTACAGTACAATGTATATATTTTTATTATAATTTATAAAAATTTTTATTTTAAGTTAAAACTAAAATTAGACTCTAATATTAGATTTAAGGTTTCAGTGAACGTTAAAGTTGTCCGTATTTGTGATGGAAAGTTCCATAAACTAATATTATTAAATCACATTATTGATAAACTTCATAAATGATTTTTGGTGGTTTTAACTATGACAGATATTTAAATGTTTACAATATCCTCAACTGGTGTGTTTCAACGCTTTAATTGCACGGATGTATGTACATACGTTAAGAATGGCAAAAACTTTTTATTACATAATTAAAAACCGGTCATGTTTATACATACTTAAATCCAGATTTAACTATTAGGACTTCATTCATTACACGTTTTAAAAATGTTGAACCTATTTTGTAAATATATGCAGATATGTATAGTTGACGATAAAATTAATTGCATTGGAATGGTACAAATAAAATTTCAATGATTTTGCGTGTGCCATTTTTGTATAGTGGAGAAAATTCTTTTTTGACAAGAGTGATTAAAACATCCATAGATATTACTATAATGGTAAAACAGGTGTTTAACGTATTTACGTCGTACGTACGTACGCACGTACATGCGTGCGTGCATACACACGTGCGTACGTACGTACGTACGTACGTACTTACGTACTTACCTACTTACGTACTTACCTACTTACTTACGTATATACTTACGTACGTACTTACGTACGTACTTACGTATGCTAATACGTAGACACATACACAAAAGTAATTTAGAATTAGATTATCAAGAGATAATCAACTTTTTTTTACAGTTTAGTAACTAGTTAATATAATAATTCTTTTAATGCGAAATGTTATCGAGATGCATTAATAGAGATGCGTCTATTCCGCTCAGACTAAACACGGATCTATCAAGATTCATACTGGTTCTACGTATATGGTTTTAAGATCACTGTATGTATGATCGACTTTGCTTGTGAAATAAAACGAGTTATAACATCAAAGATGATACAAACTTTAAATTATTTACTAAACATTGGAATCCTGGCCGATGTAACCCATTAAAATCAGTAGTTGTTTTCGATAATTTATATTTATTATTGATAAATAAATGTGGTATCTTCTATTATAAATCCGAACTATAGCGCACATTTACATGTCTTTATCAAAAGATATATATTTATAGCAAATAACCACAAACATTGAGCCCCAAAAAAAAAACATGGCGTTTGACTCTGATGTTAAATTTTTAAACGATAAAGTAAGAGACAAAGTCTCGCCCCTTCTTCTTCCCTAATAGATATATCAGAATACTTTAGAAATAAAAACATTACACCTACTCTTGAAACCGTTATCGAATGTATCATTAGATTACAAGCACCGAATAATAGGAATTTTTGCAGTCCTGCTGTCGTTAGGGTGAGGGAACTAATATTGATATCGATTAGCCTTGAAAAAAGGGGCGATTATGAAGATCTTGTTGGTCAAATTCTTGCTAGATTGACACAAGTACCACTTCTGCTACAAGCACCAGATTCTCCTCCCGATTTCTCTATGTCTGTAGAAATGCTCGAAGGCACTTACTTATCTTTTTGTCTAAATACGAAGTCTCAGGAACAAGAACAAGAATTTAATTGTCTCGAGATGCTGAGCGCAGGTATTCCGCCAAACTATTAAACACATCTATTAAGGATATTAATATCCAGCAAGAAAATTGGCAGCGCGACATTTTTTTTTTTTAAAAAAAAAAATTCATTTTTAATTTTCAAAAAAAAAAAAAAAAGAATTAATATACGTATTTACATCTTGTAAAAAAAGCACATGGCATCAATCACGTCAATCAATTTTTAGACTTAAAAGAAAAAACAATAGCATATGTACTTAGTACGTATTGTAAAAATTATTTTGATATCAATCTATTTTAGAGTAACTTTATTTTGTTAAACTGGTAAATCTTTTGTATAATTTAGTATACATTGTTACAAAGAAGGTTCTTAAATCAAATCATAAACTTTATATCAATATATGCATATAAAAAATCATAATAAAATTTATACTTTCATTTAATGATGTGTGGAATTTAAAAGTGTTTATTTAGAATTATTTTGTAACATTTATTAATAGAACTTCGATTTTAAGAATATTATATTGAGCTATCAGTTCAGATTATTTTTGGGCTGGTTAAGATTATTTATCATGCTTGTGATCTTAAAATTTTAATTATTTAATTTAACTAAATTTTAATATATTGTCAGTTTACTAGACAAACTAGCAAGTTATAAAATGTTCATTACTAGCTTAGACAGTAAAACTTCACAAAAATTCGGTAATATTTCATAAATATCGACAATTTTTTCGTTTGGTCTAAATAAGCTCTAAACAAGATTTAATATTTACAAGTTAATAATAGGTTATACAGTAATAGAAAAGCACATTTCAGATTTATATATTTGTTTCAAAAAATAGTCGTCCAGTTTTTTTTGTCATAAGAAATTTCATAAACTGTCTTACAAAGGAATACCCGATTTTAATATATGACGCAGAGTTTTCGAATATGTGATTTTGATGTAAAAAAAAAAGATTTCTGTGGAACTATTGCATGTCGATATAATGTTTCAAAATCAATATATTTTGACAATTTATTAGATAAGCAGCGGTATCACTACTTATTTTGTTTATTAGACCTTTGCCTTATTTAGATTAATCAAGCAATAAACTTATCTACTATTGTAGTGTTGTTTAACGTTTACGATATTGACGTGTTCTCTACATATTTTTGCCTGTTTATTTATTTTTTAGTTCATGCGATGTGTTCTTTTTTTCCTATTTCTCGTATTCTGTACCATATTTGTGCATAATTGCAATCAAAATTCTTAAGTAAATTTTTCATCTGCTCCTTGTTTTTGTACTAGACTATTATAACAGGTGGCGCTTCGAGTCACCCATTTTTTTCGCCTATTACCTGTTTCACAGATATGCAGGTTTGTCAGATAAGGCCACGCAAAGTTGATTTTTCGCCCGTCACCCAATTTTTTCAATTTTTCAGGATTTTTTTTTTTTTTTTTTTTTTTTTTTTTTTTTTTTTCGGTTTATAGAGATTTTTTTTTTTTTTTTTTTTTTTTTTTATGTATACAACCTAAATCCCAATTGTGCCAATTATTCGATTTTTGACATTTATTTTTTCCGCTATTCTCATCCTGTGTCACCCGAAGGACTTTAGTTTCCCGTAATTATCTGATAGGAATGACGGAAAAAATATGACTGCCGTCCCAATTTTTTGATTCCTTGTTGTGCAAAATGATAAATTAACCTTGCATAACCTTGGATGTGAACATTATTCTATTAATTTACAGTAAATTAATAAAAAAAAACTCCGACCGATCGACCCAAGTTTCAGATTCCATGTAATGCAAAACGAAAAATCAACTTTGCGTGGTCTAATAGGTTAAATGACATGAGCGCGTTCATTCAATTGAACATGTCAGGTTGATGGTAATCAAAGTAAACTTTATGAATTATTAAGATAAATCACCAATAAATAAAGCACAAAGAGCAATTATAAAACACATTAATTTTTGGTTATATGATTAACCATACTAATACATATGATTAAGATATATAATTTCTTAACACAAAAGTAAAATATTTTAGTTAAACTAACTAATCAGATGCAGTAATGCTAGCTGCAGCCATCAGTACTATAATTACTGATAATTTAAACATTTTATTAAATCAAGTTAAAAATCAAAAAATCATTAAAAATCGATATTTTACTATCCCTATTAGTCATATAAAGTCATAACCTACTGTACCTTTATGTTATAATGTT
The DNA here is from genome assembly GCA_003550325.1 of Gigaspora rosea. Lineage (NCBI taxonomy): Eukaryota > Fungi > Glomeromycota > Glomeromycetes > Diversisporales > Gigasporaceae > Gigaspora > Gigaspora rosea. The sequence continues at coordinate 508,317 of QKWP01000089.1, read as the reverse complement.
TATTATTTTTTTAATAAAAAGCTTGCCAACCTTAATAAGACAAAAACCAGAAAAGATTTTTTTGTCCAAAGATGTTACAATTCATATTGCTTAATTAAGTTGACTGATATAGAGGCACTTATAAGGTAAAAAAAAATTTTTTTAAGTGATATTTAAAATTTAAGCCATTTTTCTAGTTTCAAGTCGCATTATAGTCCTACCACATTTCATGTTACACATGAAACGTGATCGTACTGGTAACAAAAGACAAGAACTACGGGCATTTAAAATCTATTTTTATTTTAATTGACTAAAATAATATATAGAATTATTTTAATCATTATCAAAAACCCGCATATATTTTACATATTAATTTCAGAATTAGTTTAATTATCTATATATTTTTATTATTGCAAAATATCCCATAATTTTTATCTAATCTAAATTGCTTTTATTCAGCAACAACCAAGATCATCTACAAATTAGAAACTAAACATATAACTATATTTGTAGTCAACCATATAAACAATATACTGTTCCTAATACATGTCCACCCATTAAATAGGCTATTCATCCATACAAAGAAGATCCTTTTTTAAAAGTGAATATAAAATTAGATTTAACTTTTTAATCTTTTGTTTGTTTCATTTTTTTCAAAATTATCTAATAAGTAAAAATATTTAATAATAATATATATATTGAATAATAATTATTAAAAACATCTAACCAACCGTTGATCTTTAATATTTTCTTTTTTGAGAAAGCGTACAATTTTTATTATCTATAAATTTAAAATTAATTAGTTCATATGTTAAAGTCTTGTACTTTTTAAATAAAGTATAAATAACCAATATACCATTATTATTATTAGTTAATACTTAAGTAATTTGTTACATTAAAAGTTAGCAAATAAATAAATAATTGCAAAACCTTTTAAAATTATTCAGAATTAAATTTTAAATAAATTAGTCTTATATAAATTTCTTGGAATACTAAGATCACGAAGTCTTGAGTCTAGAACAATTACAATTTCGATATCAAAATTTATTTTTCATAAAATTTCAATTTCAAAATTTATTTTTCATAAACAATTATAGCTTGAAACTCACCTGCTTTAATTTCTGATGTATTTATAAGTTTAGTAGCATACATAATATCTGGGTGTTTTTTAGATGTAGTTAATGATGTTTTAATCTCTTGTGTATTGATAAGTTTGCCAGTAAATTTAGAATCCAAATTTCCTGATAATGTAATTGGTGATGATTTAATTAATTCATCAGCCTTCAAAAATTTCTCTCGTATGTCAAGTTTTTCTTTGTTATTTGCAGAATATTCTCGAACTCTTAAAATTTGCTGCCAATCATGAATTATTAGATGAATATTTTCAGCGGTAGGCCGATTTTGTGGTTCCGGATCCATGCAACGCTTGGATAATTCAATATAGCAATCGGGAGTTTCAGGCGCAAATTTTGGTCTTAGTCCGTGACAAATTTTTATTGCAAGTTCCTTATCAAACGGATATCCATCATAAGGCCTTTCCCCGGTTGACATCTATGCTATAATAACTCCAAACCCATAAATATCGGCTGCTTGTGTATAATTACCACCTAGCAATACTTCTGGAGCGATATAAGGCATTACTCCATAAATCTCTCCTTCCGAAAAATGATCATTTATCTTTCTGGATAATCCTAAATCTGCGATGTAACATTTCATATAGCTAATGTATTGATGTAGCAAGATATTTCCACTATGAAAATCGCCGTGGATATATTCAGCCTCGTGAATTCTGGCCAAATCTTTTGATATATCCCAAAGATACCATAATTTTTCTTCCCATTTGAGTTTTTTAAACTCAGATTTCAAAAATTCACGTAGATTCCCTTTATTAGCATATTGAAACACCATCATAAATTCCTTAGTTTCTGTATTTTGAGTTAATCCATATATTTCAAGAGGGCTGCCTTTTAATCTACAATGCATGTGATTTTTAAACTTGAAAATAGATTTTAATAAACCTTTAATTAAGATATAATAAAAATATGCGAGAAAAAAAATAAATTTAACTTACTTCTTGTAAAAATTTGGAAGAATCCGTTTGGAAACCTGGTAAAGTCTTGAGCGCAACTTTGCAATATGGTTCACGTAGCGGTACTTTATTTTCAATTGTTCGTATACCATCCAACCAGGTCGCCGAAAATACTTTACTAAATGCACCTTCACCGATCTTTGCTAAATTAGTTAGCCTATAAAATGGAATCCATTCAATCATCTCATTATATTTAGCTGATTGAAGTTGAAAATCTCTAATACAATCATCAAATATCTATATTTCCATTTGTCCACCCTTGACTTGTAACATAAGAATCAATCAATTGGCGCATTCCATCTATATGTCCTATATATGCAGATTTTTGATAATATCCAAACGCCTCCACAATATCTTTTTCAACTCCTATTCCATTTTCATAACAACGTCCGACATTATATATTCCATCTACATATTCCATATCTGCAGATTTTTGATAAGCCTTTTTTATATTTTTTTCAACTCCTATTCCATTTTCATAACAACGTCCAACATTATATATTCCATCTACATGTTCCATATCTGCAGATTTTTGATAAAAATAAAACGCATCCTCTGTATCTTTTTCAACACTTATTCCGTTTTCATAACAACGTCCGACATTATATATTCCATCCACATGTCCCATATCTGCAGATTTTCGATAATAATAAAACGCATACCCTGTATCTTTTTCAACTCCTATTCCGTATTGATAACAACGTACAACATTATACATTCCATCCACATGTCCCATATCTGCAGATTTTTGATAACATTCAAATGCCTTCTTTATGTTTTTTTCAACTCCTGTTCCATTTTCATAAAAACGTCCAACATTATATATTCCATCTACATGTTTCATAAATGCCGATATTTTATAATAATAAAACGCTAGCACTTAAACTTTTTCAACTCCTATTCCATTTTCATAACAACGTCCGACATTATATGTTCCATCTACATGTCCCATATCTGCAAATTTTTGATAACATTCGAATGCTTTCTTCATGTCTCTTTCAACTCCTATTCCATTTTCGAAACAACGGCCAAAATTATATATTCCATCAACTTGTTTCATGTTGGCAAATTTTTGACAATATTCAAATGCCTTCCTTAAATTTTTTTCAACACCTATTCCGTATTGATAACAACGTACAACATTATATATTCCATCCACATGTTCCATATCTCCAGATTTTTGATAACATTCGAATGCCTTCTTTATGTCTTTTTCGACTCCTATTCCATTTTCATAAAAACGTCCAAGATTATATGTTCCATCAATATGTCTCATTTTTGCAGATTCTTGATAATATTCGAATGCTTCCTTTATGTCTTTCACAATTCCTATTCCATTTTCATAACAATGTCCAACATTATATATTCCGTCTACATGTCCCATATTTGCAGATTTTTCATAATAATAAAACGCATTCTCTGTATCTTTTCCAACTCCTAATTCATTTTCATAACAACGTCCAACATTATATATTCCATCAACAAGTCTCATTTCTGCAGATTTTTGATAATATACGAATGCTTTCTTTAAGTCTTTTTCAGCTCCTATTCCATTTTCATAACAACGACCAATATTATACATTCCATCAGCATGCCCAATATCTGCAGATTTTTGATAATATTTGAATGCTACCATTATGCCTTTTTCAACTCCTATTCCATTTTCATAACAACGTCCAACATTATATATTCCATCCAATGTCCCATATCAGCCGATTTTTGATAATAATAAAACGCATCCGCTGTATCTTTTTCAACACCTAATCCGTATTGATAACAACGTACAACATCATATATTCCATCGACATGTCCCATTTCTGCAGATTTTTGATAATATTCAAACGCCTTCTCTGTATCTTTTTCAATTCCTGTTCCATTTTCATAATAGCATCCAAGGTTATATATCCCATTTATATGTCCCATATTTGCTGATTTTTGATAATATTTGAATGCTTTCTTTAAGTCTTTTTCAACTCCTATACCATTTTTATAACAACGTCCAACATTATATATTCCATACACATGTTCCATATCTGCAGATTTTTGATAATACTCAAACGCAAACGCCTCCTCTTTATCTTTTTCAACACCTATTCCGCATTGATAACAGCGCACAACATTATATATTCCATTTACATGTCCCATATCTGCAGATTTTTGATAATATTTGAATGCCTTCTTTACGTCTTTTTCAACTCCTATTTCATTTTCATAACAACGTCCAACATTATAAATTCCATGGACATGTCTCATTTCTGCAGATTTTTGATAATATTCGAATGCCTTCTTTAAGTCTTTTTCAACTCCTATTCCATTTTCATAACAACGGCCAATATTATACATTCCATCAGCATGTTTCATATCTGCATATTTGTGATAACACTCGAATACCTTCTTTAGGTCCTTTTCAACTCCTATTCCATATTGATAACAACACACAACACTATGTATTCCATCTATATGTTCCATATCTGCAGATTTTTGATAATATTCGAATGCTTTCTTTATGTCTTTTTCGACTCCTATTCCATTTTCATAACAACGTCCGACATTATATATTCCGTCAGCATGTCCTATATCTACAGATTTTTGATAATATTCGAATGCTATCTTTATATCTTTTTCAACTCCTATTCCGTTTTCATAACAACATCCAAGATAATATATTCCATCAGCATGTCCCATATCTGCTGATTTTTGATAATATTCGAATGATTTCTTTTTGTCTTTTTCGATCCCTATTCCATTTTCATAACAACGCCCAACATGATATATTCCATCAGCTTGCCCTATATCTGCAGATTGTTGATAATATTCAAATGCCTTCTTTAAATCTTTTTCAACGCCTATTCCATTCTCATAACAACGCCCTTCCAAAATATCATTGTTTAATTTTAACTTTTTACAAGTATCATTGCATTTATGTTTTGCCAAAAAACATTTTTGAATTCCACCCTTTCCTAAGTTTGTAATTCCAAATCTTAATAAATCAACACAGTGTATAACTGGGTCTGTTAACAAGAACTCATTATGGAGATTAGCACCTTGTAAGTCATAAATTATCAAATAACCTTCAGTATATTTATATGTAAAATGAGCAAATGCCTCGAGAATGGAATGAAATTCTGTAATTAAACCACTATTCACATTAAATTTTTTTAAATTTTGCATTACTGATAAATTTTTCTACAGAGTAGTAAGTATTATCTGTCACATCATATAAGACTTTTACATCAATAAATGTAACTTTTTTATTAATACCAACCCGCTCTGCGGCTATATTGAATTTAGTTGAAAAAAAATTCGCAATATTAAATATTTCCACTGTTTCTAAATAACTTTCTATTGTACCTATTTTAATGTCGTGATACTTTTTTATCACTAATTTATTAGCTTGTCCAAGGCTTGTATCAAGTGCGAAATAAGCATATCGTTCAGCACCAACAGAGAAGGGTTGCGGTGCAAGTTTAAAAAATATGTCTTGTTCAATAAAGTTTGAATTAATAAAATAATATTCGTCTTTAACTTCAGCCAGAGTGCTAGGTGGGATACAACATAAAAGATTTCCTGTTTTCTCTGGAAGAGTAGTCCAATCAAGTTCGTGTGGATTGATTTGAAGTTTTTTTTGTTGCAAAGAGTATATGCTTTCTGAGTTTCTTAAAGTTGTGGTTAGCGTAATAGAAGAAAAAATGGCTGAAGAAGTAGCCTTGCAAAACTTATCGACCAATACCTCAGGATTATCCCCCATAGTCATAAGATCAAATACAGGAAACTCTCCAATTATTTCACAAGATACATTAAGCATAACATCAGTAGAAGCATTGATTTTTCCAAAGTAGTATAAAATTTTTTTTAATTTCATTTTCTTTAGCACACTTTCTGCAGTTAGGCCATTCGGGTCACCGTTTGGATAATTATCTTTTAAGTTGGTAAAACGACGACCATGTGGTGGCGCATCGCCTATATGAATAAGAATACGAGTGGCATTGCTCCACATCATCTCAGTCTGGTTCATCATTGTTACATGTAGCCTTCACGTTATTAGTTATAACGTTTTAAATTTCTCGAGAGAGTTAGTAAATTCAAAAATTTGTAAGCGATTACTATGGTTATAGTGATCACGATAGCCACAGAAACCAACCCAGAATTTGAAATTTGAATTATGACTGTTTACGTAACTAACCACTTTTAATATATGCTCTTTTGCTGCTTCGATATAAGGAGACATAGAGCCTGTACAGTTCAAAACGAAGCAAAGATCAAAGTTCATTGAATCTTCAATATTAATGATTGCCTTTGACACATTATTTTCTCTGTTTTTTTCGTAAATATGAAATTCTATCTATTAATATTGATTTACCACTGTTTTGGCCTACTTCATTTTCGTAACGCCTAAGACGTTCTTCCAAGAGTTTCATATTGTTTGGGCTACAATCGTTTCCTGCTTTTTGGATTCATCTTATAAACATCGATGTTTTAATAGCAATTTAGTATAATTCTTTTGTGTAGGAGGATTAAATATTTAATACTATTGGATCTACCTGCATGGTGTTACAATTATAATCGACATTTGGATGAGATCTTCCTTCTATGAATGGATGTTATGTTCGTAACACTCTGTGCATGGTTATGCGACATTTGTCTCAAAATTCCAGGTCGGAATACGTCGGGGTATGGTCGTCGAGGAGATTCTTTTTCAGCTGTTTTCATAACGCCCTAAAAAAAATTTTCCAATAATATTCGATACGCTACTTAGTAGATCTTCTGTGGATCGAGTTTAAAAATTTCATAAGCGTAGCTGTGTTGAAGAATTACTGTTACTTTAAATAAACATTTTAAATAAACATTTTACAATACAGACTATAAATGTACAAATTAAAGATTCTATTCCTGAAGTTTTTAAATCTTTAGTTTGTGCGTACATATCTTTTGTAAGTATTTTTAATTTTCTTGATTATCAAGTTAATTTCAACAGGGTCGGAAACGGTCGGAAATCGCATGACTGGACATTTTTATGGCACTCTTAATTCAACTTTTTTTGTTGCATTTTTTCAAACCAGTTTATAAACTCTTAATCGAATTTTATTAAAAAGGCAATTTTTACTTTTTTTTCAAAAAAATTTTTTTTAATTTTGAATAAAATGTTTTGCTTAATTTTGAATAAATATAATTTATATTCAATAAAAAGGTTACTATAATTCAAATTTAATTATTGTCGATGATGTTGGACGGTTGATATTAACGAACAACCAATCACACACAAACAAAAAAACTCAGACACACGGGATCTCGTAACAAGTCTGATAATAGAGAGGCGGGACGATTTGGCGAGGTAAGGCTTATCCGGCTTGTTACGGAAGAAGGTTTACACGGGAATGAAGGTAGTTTTGGATCCAAAGTATATGAGGGTTTATTTATTAATTATTTCAGAACTGTTTATAACTTTTTACACTGACTTTTTACTAAGATCAATTTTACAACTATTTATAAAGATTCTTAAAGAAACAAAAAGAAGAAAATCGAAAAAATATATCCTCCCAGAAAAATCACACAATCTCTTCCACCTTTTCAGTTAACTGCTGATTTCGGCTAATTTCCACCATAGAAATACGCAGCCAATTTCACTTCCTCTAATTTTCATCGTGAAAATTATGACGCTATACCCGATTTGGTTTTTAAAATCATGATTTTAATAATTTTTCCTATTTTTGGCATATTTCTCATTAGGATAAATTTGTTAAACAAAAAGCGCATTTTTTCTGATTATTCTCTTGATGCCTTTTTTTTCATTATTAAATTGATCCAGGGTACTAATATATATATTTTTTATATTTTTAAATTTTTAGAATGTATGTATAAAGCTTTTTTTCGAAAAATAAACTATTTTTACTATAATAAGATGCTCTTCATTATAGTGTTACAAGCGGTATAGCCTTCAATATAGTACTTGCAACACAGCACACAGCGACAGGGATCTTGTAAGGGTCAGAGAAGATATGAAGCGGTGTGGAAGTGGAATATTACTTCACTAGAGCGGTTCAGTATATATTCTTTAAATGACAAGAGTATATTTATTGATCAAAGATATATTTTATTTATTTAGATATTATTATGCAAGAGATATAACTATGTTTAGGCGTTAGAGGGAGGAGGAGAGGAATCTGAGTCTAATGTGCAGAAGGGGAGAAATATAGGGTTTATATATCTTTTTACAGCTATAAGTTACTATGGTACGAAATGGCAGAAATGGTAGAAATGGTAGAAATGGTAGAAATGGTAGAAATAGTAGAAATGGTTAACCATGTTACTCGTACTTCTAACTATGCCATATATAGTTAATAATATAAAATAATAATAATGTAATATAAAATAATAATAAAATAATATAATAAAATATAACTAAATTAATATTAGAAAATACATTCAAGAAACTAATGCTAAATGTCATTCTATAACATTTCCGTTCCCTTTAAGAATGAGCACTGCGAATTCTAACTTTATCCAAGAGCGTAGAGAACTTTTCATCACGTAACTCTTCCAAGTTAGTATAAGTTATGTCCGTAGTGGAGTAGAGGATAGTCAATCCACAAATTTGAAGTAGTTGGAAAATTTGATTAGCACATTTCCATACTTGTGAAGCTCGTCGAGATCCTAAGCTTTCTTTTAGAGTGTTCCATAACTTTTGGGTCTTTTTCTTCGTTTTGTTATTTATCTTTAGTTGTTCGAGATAATAACAGGCTTCAAGGATTTTAACTTGGGGTTCTCTATGTTTCCACAGCTTTCTATTCTGAGTCGATTAAGTATATCTTGTAACTTTTCTGAGTCAGTATTTCCAGTTAAAGGATCTCTTCGGAAATATGTCCGGCTACTTGTTTCTGTTAAGTCGTCAATTAGTTTATTTAAAGTAGTCTTTTCTGGTTCTTTTTGATTATTATTTCCTGGTTCAAGAGAGATGACTGTGCTTTCTTCAATGGACTCCAATAGAGGGTCAATTACACTATCTTCTGGTTCTAATTCCAAATTTTCTTGAGTAGGTTCAGTGGAGCAAGTATGGTCCTCAAGATTTGGTTAGGTAAAGGATCATTCTGAATCTGGGTTTCTGAGGAAATTGTAGTGAGAGCAAAATTTCATTTCCATTAGTTACAATAACATTATTTAGAGTAATACCCAGACTATGATTTTGTGATAAGGGGTCTAAATTCCAATGCTTAATAAATTCAGCAAGGGTAAATAAGGTTTGGGGTTGGAGTGTTAAAGTTTTCATAAAGAAAATTAAAGTTTTGTTCTTTGAGAGAAAAAGGAAAAGGAGAAATATTTTTAGCAATTGTAATATTGGAGTAAGGGTGGCTAATCTAATAATAAAAATATTGTTGTACATTGTAAATAAAAATAAGACTAGATAATTGTTTTGCAATGTCTATTATGTTCGTAACAGCTATCATGTGATCAAAAATTCGTAACGTAGATCACGTGACCAAAAATCTTCTTGTAAATCAAAAATGCCGTCAAGTCACCTTGCTCATTCTAGAGGCGTTTTCGTACTAAGATAAGCTTAGTAGAAAAGATACGGAATCTTCCGAGAGTATACAGTCAAAATATCACCTCGAATGGAGCAATATTGATAGACTTTACTTAGTAGAAAACGTTCCACAAATATAAAAATCTGATTTTTATATATTACTATTACTTCTAATTTTAAACAAAAGTGGGGTAAACTTAGATTCTAAAAAAAAAATTGTTTGTTGTACACTATAAATTAAGGGGTTAAGGCTGTGTTTCCATCTGTTTTAAGAATTTCTTTCCAGAAATTCTAAATGACAATCATAGGTTGCCAATCTTGTTTCTCGTAGTACTTAACAAGACGATCACTATTGTTGTACTGCTTTAATGTTTTTCCATCCATTGTACACAGTTTATAGGCGCTATTATTCAATTTTTCCTTAACAATAAATGGTCCTATTCTTTTCTCTTCAAATTTTGCAGAGCGAGAGGCTTCTATGTCTTTTCTTTGTACCCAAACTTTGTCACCAATTTCAAATTCTTCTTTTTGTATTCTTGAGTCAAATCTAACTTTCTGTTTCTTTTGGGATTTAATTGTATTTTCTTTGGCAGTATTATGTTGGTATGGTAATTCTTCTATTAATTCAAAGGCTCTTTGTAATATACTGTTTTCTAATGATATTTCTTCATTTGAGTCAACTGGGTCTATAGGAATAACAGTTTCAATGGGTAGGATAGCTTGTCTACCATATACTAAGTGGAAAGGGATATATCCAGTGGTTGCATGTCTCTTGGTTCTGTATGCAAATAGCACAGCAGATATGTTCAGATCCCAATCTTCAATATTTTCTGTAACTTTTGCAAGAGAATTACAAAGTGTTCTATTTAATCTTTTAACCATTCCATTGGTCTGGGGATGGTAAGGTGAGGAGAATATGTGTTTTATCAAAAACTTTTCACACAATATTCTAACAACTTCACTAGTGAAAATCTTTCCATTATCAGACAGAATAATCCTGGGGACTCCATGTCTGCAAACAATTTCTTCAAAAATGAATTTTGCTAAAGTTTCTGCACCTGCATCTGGTACAGCTTTAGCTTCAGGCCAGCAAGTAAGATAATCAGTTGCAACAATAATGTAGTGATTGTTGCGAGCGGTGATTGGTAAAGGTCCTACTAGGTCTATGCCTATTCGTTCAAAGGTTCTTCCAACTTGGATAGGGTGGAGAGGTTCCTTTCTTTTGCTTTTGCCTTGTTTTTGGCAGACTTCACATGAGCAAACATAATTTTGAACATCCTTGTACATTTGGTCCCAATAGTAGCGTTCAGATATCTCATAATACATAGCATCGGTTCCCAAATGTCCAGCAGTAGGATGACTATGCATCATATACAGGATGGGTTCTACTTCGGTCCATTTGATTACTCTAATAGGTTTGTCTGGGTCTTTTCGATTCTTTTTATAGAGGGCATCAACATTCAAATGGATTTTTCCAGGTTTATGTATGATAGTAAAATGGTAAGGTTGGAGTTTCATTATCCATCGACCTAGACGTCCTTTTGGTTGTGAAGATTTTAACCATTTGAGAGCAGAGTGGTCGGTAACCAATGTGAAGTGACTTGTACCAAAATATTTGTGGAAGTGTTCAATTGCCCATACTATGGCAGCACATTCTAATTCAGTTGCTCCATAGTTCATTTCTTCTCTTTTTAAACTTTTACTAGCATAAGTGATAGGATGTTCCTTTTTATCATCCGATATTTGACTTAGTGTGGCTCCAAATCCGGTATAGGAAGCATCAGTGGCTAAAATAAATTCTCTTTTGTAGTCTGGGTAGATAAGAATAGGGGCAGTGGTAAGTCTGTGCTTGAGTTCATCAAAGGCTTTTTGACATTGGTCATTCCATTCATAAGTATTGTCCTTATGTAGTAGTTGGTTGAGGGGATAGGCAATAGAGGAGAAGTGTTTTATAAACCGTCAGTAATATCCAGCAAGACCTAAGAATGAGCGTAGCTGGGTAACACTTTTGGGAGGTTGAATTTTCTGAACAGCAATTATCTTGTCTGGGTCTAGGGAGATTCCTTTTTCTTCATTATATGTCCTAGAAAAGGTAGGCGTTTCATCCAAAAATTACATTTCTCTATGTTTAACTTCAGTTCTGCTTCACGTATTCTGGTGAATACTTCTCTTAGATGTTTAATATGGTCATCAAATGTTCTTGAGAAGACATTGGTATCATCCAGGTATACTACTACATATTTGTAAGCTATGCCTTTGTAAACTTTATTCATAAGCCGTTGGAAGGTAGCGGGGGCATTACATAATCCAAAGGGCATGACATTGAACTCGCAGGTTCCATATCTAGTGATGAAAGCAGTTTTCTCTCTATCTTCTGGGTGTACTTTTACTTGCCAGCATCTACTCATAAGATCAAGGGCGGAGAAATAGGTAGCTCCAGCAAGCGAATCAAGCATTTCATCTATTCGGGGTAAGGGGTATTGGTTCTTTTTGGTAACGGCATTGAGTTTTCTATAATCTACACAAAATCTTTTCTTTCCATTTTTCTTTGGTACCAATACAACAGGAGAGGCCCAAGGGCTAGAGGATTCTTTTATTAACTTGTTATCCAACATTCATTGTACCTCGTCGTTAATGAATGTTTGTTTAGTAAGAGGCACCATATAAGGTCGAGAACTGACAGGGGGTATGTCGTCAGTAAAGATTCTATGGGTTACTAGATCAGTTCTACCTAGTTGGGTCATATCTTTTGAAAAAGGTCAGCGAATTCAAGAAGCAGTTGTCGAAATTGGGCTCCTTGGTGAGTAGTTAAGGGTAGAGGTTGTACCTGAAATAATTTCAAATTCCGGATAACCCGCCCGTTTACCAGATTATTACCGGGTCACAAACTGAATTGTTTTGAAAAATCTGGGTTACCCGAGTGACCCGGTTGACCCGGTTTGTTTGATTGGCTAATGCAAAATTGAGGTAGCTCTTAAGGGTATGTAATTTTTTTAGAGGTGTACCCGTTAAAAAATTTAAGCTCTGGGTTACTCACCGTTTACAACATTATAAAATAGGTCATCTTAATAATCTGGGTAACCCGTTTTTTTATTGATTGATGCAAAATCATAAATTCTCTTATATGCATTTTTTTAAAAAACTACATATAATGATAATGGTAACCGATAAATTTATTTAATTTTTATGTATAAACTTTAATATATAAGTTTAACCGGCCTAAAATTCATTCGGCAAATTTTACAGGTGCTCTGAGAATTATGATAATAGCTGTAACATAATCAGTTTATTCTCCAACGGCTAGAGACCATCTGAAAAAACTGGGGTTAACTAATAAAATTTAAAATGACCTCACTCCCAACGGACATACGTACTGTACATACGTTTGTACATCACATTATCATGCTTATGGATAATAAATCTGGGTCACCCGGTTAACGATAGCTATGACCCAGTTGACAGGTGTTAACTGGGTTACCCGGGTAACGCTTATACGGGTACAAGCTCTAGTTAAGGGTCCTACTTTTGGTTTGATTTCCTGAGTCACAATATAAATTTCTCGAATAATTCTGGGTCTAGAATTGTCTGTATCTTCGAGTAGTTTTTGATCTTGCTCAGGATGACTCAAAAATTTTGAGCATCACCATTATTAAGATCAGTTACCGGAGCGACAGATGAAGAAGACTCATTATACAAATCTCTTAGTCGATGATGGAAGGTTTCAAAGTAACTAACTCGCCTTTATGGTCTGGTCCTGGTGTTCAAAGGTTTTAGCTTGTTCCTGCAGCAGAGCAATAATTTGGGCCTGTTGCCTAATCTGTTCCTGAAGGAGGGGGACTAGGTCAGTGTGTTCTAGAGTTGCTAGTGCAGTTTTGATGGGTGCAACAACAGGTGATTCTGGGGTTGGGGAAACAGAACTTCTGGATCTGAAGAAGGGTGAAGTGCTTCATAACATTCCTTACAATAAGAGTCAAATTGTTCTAACTCGGTGTTCTTTTTGGCCATAATACATTCCTTACAGAGTCCGACAGTTCCTTGGAAATTCTTTTGTAAGTTTTCCATTGCTTTCCTTTGATCAAAGTCTGGGTGACTAGTGTCAAAAGATTCTTCTAAAATTCTTTGTAGGGTTTCTTCTTCAGTTTCACTTAATTGTACCTGGAAGGCTCTCATGATAACATTGACTTCATTATAGGTGTAGTCCTGGTTGGATAGGTTAGCTATTTGGGGTTCAAGAGCATGAGAGAGGTCTTTATTACTTTCTCCAATCTGTATCTGGGCGAGTCGATAAATTTGTCTTTGGTTAAGGTCATATGCATGTCCAGCATTTCTGGTGGATTTGGTATAGTGACGTACTCGAGTCCATAGATTGTAGTTGGGATTCCATACTACATCCTTGGCAGCTTTATATGCATACAAGCATTCAAGGTTGCAGAACCGAGTATCCTCTCGGATAGAATCAAGTTTAATCATCTTGGATTTGATGCCTTGTTCTCTACAGAGCTTACATTCCGTTAGCGTTCCTCGGCCTTCACCTTGATGAAGAACTCAATACTTCGTGTGTCTTCTAGATCTAGGTCTCAGTGGAAGTCAATCCAACATCCTTTGCAAATTAGGGTTTGCTCAAAAGGCCTGATTTCTTCTGGTCTTTTGGGTACTTTGCATTTACAGCAATAGTTAACTCTAAAAGAAGAAAAATGGGGTAGCCAATTGGCATTTACTTCCTGAGGTTGACAACCACATTGATATTGTTGGTTTTCTAAAATCTGGATCATTTGGGGCAGTTGGCACCAATGTGTCCATATTCTCCACATTGATAACATAGGTTATCAGGGCAATTCTTATAAAGGTGGCCAGGTTGAGAGCAGGTTTTGCAAATATTTCTTTTGGGGCTTGTTTAGGACAGTATGCAGCAAGGTGTCCATAACGATGGCAATGATAGCATTCATTGTTAGGACAGTCAGCATAAAGATGGTTATAGGAGTAGCAGTGTCCACATTTTTGTTTAGTGAAGGAGGCGCTGGGTCTGGATCTAGGGGCAACAGTTGTCCAATAGTCATATTCTGTTTCTACTATGTAGGCTTCTTTTGGACGAAGGTACTCTTGTTCAAACTTCTCTAATTCCTTTTCATTAGTGATAGTTGGTTGAGCAGGCAACGGTTGATCATGTTCATAGGTGGTAGGTACGTGAATTTTCTTTTTATTCCACCTGAGGTATAAGCTTTGTTTTTCCAACTATAACTGGCATCTACTTTCTGTAACTGGTCATTATCTTAAAGTAATGAATAAGAGGTAGCATTCATCACTTCGACATCCATAGGGATGGTAGTTCCTTCAATCTCAATGGGTAGGTTTTTGATTATGCCTAAGGGTCGAACAGAAGGTCCAGTGGCTGAGACAATTAGGCTAGAAGAAGGTGCTTCTATTTTTAATCCAAGTTCTCTTACAACTTGGTTAGAAATCATACTAACAGCAGCACCACTGTCAATTACAGCATGATAGGGCTTTCCATTAAGTTTGATATTACACTTAACAGGAGTAGTGTAGGTAGGTGTCTGGATCTGAGGAGTATTGGATTCTTCAACCAAAAGGTTAGAGAGAGCAATTCTAATAGTTTCATTAGCCAAGAAGGCTTCAAATTGTTTATAGGTATAATCATTAGTAGTGTCAAGAGTATAGACATCACGAGGATAGGGTGTAGATAAGCAGTTTCTGGACCTGGATCGGTTTGAGGAGCGATAGTTCCTACTATCTCTATACCTATCACGTGATTGACTTCGGCTCCTGGATCGGTTATATCCAGAGCGGTTATAATTTCTATCCCTGTATTGGCTTCTGTTTCTGGATCTGGATCTGTCATAGGATTGATTATTTCTGAAAGAGTAGTTATTGCTTCTACCACGAGATTGGTATCTTGGTAATCCTTTTTATTATCCTGGTACTGAGTATGACAATTTCTAATAAAATGTCCTTTTTGACCACAATAATAGCATGTGGCATTTCCAGTGCTAGATTGAGGTCGGTCCTTACTTTGGTCAGTATAGTAGGCAGGAGTAGGGGTAGGAGGGGCAGCTTGTTTTTCAGCAAGATTTATGCTAAGTTTGGCAATCTGTTCAGTAAGGCATTCAATGGCTTTGTTGGCATTATTGGTGTTATATGCAGAGGCCATTATTCAACCAGTTTCCCATTTTCTTGCTTCAGTGATAGCATTATCCAATTCAGCAGGTTCGGCAGCTTGGAATTCATGGCATATTCAGGTCGTAGTCCCTGAATAAAGAACTGAATCATAATGGGTTCAGGGAAAGCACCAGTAGGATCCACTCGTCCTTTGAGACATTTAAAGCGGCTAATATAGGTATCAACTGTATCTGCGCCTTGTTTAATTTCAAATAATTGTTTTTGCCAGGTGGCTTTTGTTTAGTAGTACTAAACTTTTCTCTAAAGAGATGAGAGAAACTATAGACATGTTCGCCATCAACTTCTCGGTCATGTTGACGATGCCAAAAATGAGTAGGGGCATATTCAAGACTTGCAAGCCATTCTTGAGCATTATCCTTCATGTAAGCACAGGTGAGTTCTAATTGTTGAGCAGGGCTCCAGTGGTTAGCCTTAGCAGCTCTTTCAAATTCTTCTAGCCATGTTATGGGGTCCTGGGTTCTATCACCTCGATAGAAGTTGATTTTAAGAAGCGATTTTTCACCACCTTTTCCAAGAGCATTGGTGAGGGTAGTCATTGTTTCAGCAGTGGCAGTTAAAGCTTCTTCAGCCATGTTTCTTTCAGGTTCTGGTTCTTCTATAGTGGCTTCTGATTCAGGTTCTGAGTGTACTTCTTCTTCTAGTTCTTGAGCTTGATAATTTATTTCTTCTTGTATTCCTTCTAATTCTTCTAATATTCCCAATAAATTTATTTCTTCAAAATTTTCACTTCTTAAATTTATTTCTTCTTCGGGTAGTACTTGCTCTATAATTCCTTGGTCTGGGTAAGCTCCAATAAATCGAGGTTGGACAAACTCTAGTTAGGGTTCAAGTGTTTGGCGTTGGTGTTGAAGAGGAGTATGTAAAGGTGTAGTATTAGGTGCAAATTGGTTTTCAGGATAGAATTCGTTAACTACAGGTGGTTGAGGAGTAGTTGCAGGTTGAGGTGTGCATTGAAAATAGGTATAAGGATTAAGATTTTGAATAAGTCAAGCAACTCGAGTTGGAGGAGGAGTAGTTGTGCATGGAAGTAGGTTATTTAAAGGGATTTCACTAATAGGAGAAGTAGGTAATTGGAGTAATTGAAGTGGAGGAGGAAATTGGATATGAGTAGTGTTTTCGTATTAAGAGGCTAAAGTAGGAAAATGGGAGGGTTCAACTGGGTCGTCTAATTCTTCGGGGAATAGGTTATATATATATTGTGGGGCAGGAGTAGGATTAAATGTAAAAATATTATTGTCATTGTCCTGGGGCCTAGTACTGGTGAGGGGTTATTAAAGGTATTAGTTATTCGTGCAGGTTGAATAGGAGTGGCTAGGGTAGTGCCTTCAATATATAGATCAAAAGCGTTTCCTTCAAAATTGAGAGGTAAAATAGGTCGTAAAGTATGTCGCATATATCCTTGAAGAAGGGCAGCAATAACTTCAGTGGGGTTAAGGTTGGGATTATTATAGCGACAGCTAAAAACAACGTCTCTAGCAGCAGCTCTAGCAGCATTATAATTGTTATACTCTTTGAGAATATGAAAAGTGGCAATAGTTTGTTGAGTATAGCTAGTGGCAAGATATGCTTGTTGGTATCGATTCCAAAAAGTGCGAAAAGCTCATAAATAGAGAACAGGAGGATAGCAAACTGTACAAGATAGGTCAGGGTTAACAATTTGTTGAACTTCTACAGCAAGAGATAGAAGGATGACTAGCGTCGTGTGCTTCAATTTGTTCTAAATGGATTTGATAAGCTCTATTCATATAGAGGTCTAAGAAAATAGTTAATAGACTTTACAGTTCCAAATTTAAGTTAAACAGGTTTGAGGTTTCTATTATAAATTGTTAGAGGTGAAAATAAAATGCAAAACTGATTCTAAAATTACTAATTCAAAACAAACAAGTGCTACAAAAGCAGAGGCTTCAAGTATGCCCTTCTGAACGAATCTCTTTCAATTCGACAGGAAAATACTGGTGCAACAAATGCAAGAGGCTTCAAGTATGCCCTTCTGAGTGAATCTCTTTCAATTCGACAGGTAAACCAAAAAAATACTTAGTTATAAGAGAGGAGGAAGAGAGGTAACCAAAGATATATCCTTGCAGAGAAGAGAGAAGAGAGGTCCTAGTATTCTGGCTGTTTTAAATGTTTTTGCTAGAAGGCACCAAAATGTTACAAGCGGTATAGCCTTCAATATAGTACTTGCAACACAGCACACAGCGACAGGGATCTTGTAAGGGTCAGAGAAGATATGAAGCGGTGTAGAAGTGGAATATTACTTCACTAGAGCTGTTCAGTATATATTCTTTAAATGACAAGAGTATATTTATTGATCAAAGATATATTTTATTTATTCAGATATTATTATGCAAGAGATATAACTATGTTTAGTCGTTAGAGGGAGGAGGAGAGGAATCTAAGTCTAATGTGCAGAAGGGGAGAAATCTAGGGTTTATATATCTTTTTACAGCTATAAGTTACAATGGTACGAAATGGCAGAAATGGTAGAAATGGTAGAAATGGTAGAAATGGTAGAAATGGTAGAAATAGTAGAAATGGTAAAAATGTTAGAAATGGTAGAAATGGTAGAAATGGTAGAAATGTTACTCGTACTTCTAACTATGCCATATATAGTTAATAATATAAAATAATAATAATGTAATATAAAATAATAATAAAATAATATAATAAAATATAACTAAATTAATATTAGAAAATACATTCAAGAAACTAATGCTAAAAGTCGTTTTATAACAATAGTTATATGGTTGGTAATTAATAAGTTTAAAAACTTTTATATAAAGTACATGCTATAAAAATACCTGAAATTGTTTTTAATATAAAATTATAGAAAATATTTTGGCAATTTTATAAGGCTAAAAAATTTTTTAAAAGTTATAATATCTATGTCATATATTATTTATAGAAAATAACTAATAATCACCACAGGTGATTATTACCTGTGATCTACAATGCATAAAAAAATAAACAAAACAAACAACTTTTATTAAATAAAAATTAAATCTCTTTAATATTAGGGTAAGGGTAAAGGTTAGAGATTAGGGTGGGGCTTTATATAGTAAAATTTAGCAAGGAATTTTTTTTTGCATAAAAAAAAGTAGTTTCATAGACAAAATTTTAGATTAGAAGCAATTTTAGCAATTTTTTAAAATTTTTTTGTTTTTGTTACACAAAAATTGATCGATATGTTACACCTGATCCTGACTTTTAATTGGTAAATTGACTACAGGTGATAATCACCTGTGGTGTAAATTAGCAACTTCCTTATTTATATCATCTAATTGTAATGTGCAAGAAATTTATAATCAATAATTATGCGGGATATTTCAATTTCTTGGTTACTGTGGTTAGTTAGTACAACTATAATCCTTTTTAAAATCAAACCGATTTACTAAAAATTTTATAGAATTGGTGGCAAAAATTTCTGCCATTATAAAAAGATTAAAGGCATTCTCAAGCAGCTTTTTTAGTAATTTGCTAGTGATCTAGATATTGCAATTTTTCTTTACATCTGTAGATCACACCTAAGTATTTATCTAATTAATCAGATAATAATCATATAATTGATTAGTTAAATACCTGCAAACTGTAATAATTGATTGAAATGCAAATGTTAGATTTTAACCAGTCAGAGCAATTTTATAAAATAAATGGTACAGTATAATTATTATAAAGCTTTTTGGCAATCAGAACATTTAGTAAACCTATTAAAGAAGATATTTGAGAAATATTAAACATTTAAACTTATATAAAAATAGTGATTTATAGTAAAAATAGAAATATTATTTAATATAATCAATTACGATTTTAATAACTTTTTTTTTTAATTATTAGCATGTATTAACAAAGTTTATTATTTTTAAGATGAATTCTTACAACATAGCAAATTAATTTATTATTATTATTATTATCTAATTTATATATATAATTTTTTAGTATTATAATTGTTAAGTGTAACTTCGTTAATAAATCATATTTAATTTTAATAACTTTATTATTATAATCTCTATTAATTAATAGCTTTTATTAATAATTTTTTCTGGTATGTATAAAAATAGATTTTATTATTATTAAAAATTAATATCAAAATTTATAATTAACTATATTTTGTAATAGCAAAACAAAGTAAAAGCATATATCATATTTCAAATTTATGTCTGTATTCACAATTAAGTACTATTATTTAATTAATTTATATTTTAAACTAAACTTTTAATAACTTTATCAACTATAATTTTTTTAGGCGGTATATATAAAAACATACTATAATTATCTGTTATTTAAAATTTATGTTTACGTTACTTTTATTAACTGTTATTTAATATTAGTTGAGCACAATTTAAAAGTTAAAACACGTTTTATATTTCAAATTCAAGTACTATATTTACAATTAAGGATTAATTGATTTGTAACCATAGGTTACAGAATAAATTTATAACCATAAATACTAAGATCAGGTGTAATGTGACTATAAAACCAAACTTTCTATAAAAATAAAACCATGCGATTAAGGTTAGGGTTAGAGTGAGGCTTGGTATAAAGCTTTGGGTTAGTGAAAGCTTTAGTTACATTAAAATTTAGCAAGGAATTTTTTTTGTTAGAAACCGAAAGGTAGTTTCATATGTGAAATTTTGATTTAGAAGCAATTTTTGGCAAAACGAATGTTTGTTTTGACTTTTTCAAAGGTATAACATTACACCTAGTGATGTGAGTTGGTAGCTACCGGTAGATATCTACCACTAGTATCTACCGGAAGATTTTAATATGCATGGTAAATACCATTAGTTAAAAATTGAAGCCAATAGAATTTATCTATTTACTATATACTAATATTATAAACAAATGTAGTATATATTAATACTGGGTCTATACTCGGGTTAATGCATCTGAATACTGTGTCTGAAAATAAGTTACCTTTTTTTGAGCAAAAGTAAACAAAAAATCAGAGGTAGGTTATTTTCAGGTGAAAGAGGTTTTTTAGCTATCGCTAGTAGTCACTATATAGTAAAGTCCAAATTTTACTGTGTAAATCAAAAATAAGCACTTAAGTAAATATATTTAGAGACTAAAATGCATATTTTCTGAAATTTTCATACAAATCAGAGAACTTCTTATTATTTAACTATAATTTTTATGTTCGTCGAATATAAATTTTAATTTTTTCATCAAGAGTAAAAATTAAAAGACAAATAATAAAATGTTTTTCAATTTTGCTAAAATTATAAAACATGTGTATTTTGACCTTCCAAATAAGTTTACTTAAGCGAAAATAATCGAGTTGCATAGTAAAATTTGGACTTTACTATGTAGCGACTATTGTTGATCGTAGTATCAAATCATTTTTGTCTGATTGACCAATCAGAATTCGACTAGTAGATCTACCAGTAGGGTAGTAGAGATGTGATCCATTATCCGTTTTCATCTGTTTTTATATTAAAATCCACGAATATCCGCGGATTTTAATATGAAAATGGATGGAAACAGATAATGGATCACATTTCTAACTGGTAGTTACCACCTACCAGTAGCTACCGGTAGAATAATGGCCATTTGGTAGAATCTCTATCACTAGTTACACCTGATCTTAGAATTTGATTGGCTTGTTGGGATGGGTTACAGTAACCACGGTTACAAATTAATTAATCCTACAATTAATTATTGTTAAATATTTGTATTAGCAATATTAATTATAGAAATAATTTTTTTATCCGTATAAATTTGTTTTTATTATTACTTTATACACATATTATGCTATTTTATTATTACAATAATTTTAAAAATATATAATTTATTTATTTTATCTCTAATATTTAAATGATTTTTTATTAGTAATAAAGTTTATTAAAATTTAAACAAGATTGATTTCAATTGCAATTATACAAAAGTATATTTGTGTCTCAATTTTTGAAAAAAAATTTAGGATAAGTAGTTTTAAATATTGTATAGTTTAGTATTAAATCAGACAACAAAGTAATAAAATTAAAATTGTGTATTCTAAAACTTCATTAAAAAAGCAAGTAAGTTTCATTATACAAAACGCGAAAAAGAGTTAGCTTTAGAATCTTTGATCAAAAAAAGGGATTGCAAAGTGACATGTGCTATAAACATGATTCAAATATTGATCATATTTTATAATATTGAAAAAAGTGTCATCGAGAAAATACAGAATAATATAAAGATGTATATTCAAAAAAATTTTCATTATATAAATCTAAGCTTTTTATATTTGCCAAAAGATTTTATATTCAGCAGTTGAATTATCAAAAACCGAATGATGTTCGAGTGAATTTATATAGTGCTGCCCAGAAAATGATAACCGAATTTTTCTTCTAGCTTACATATGACTTCAAAACTCATTTCTGGTAAAATTATATCGATTATACTGTATTTAATAATAATTAAGATTAACTGGGGGCAGGGACAGTGAAAAATATCGATTTATGTTGATTATATATAAATCGATATTTTAGACCAAATTGTGGTAAATCGGTATTTTTACGACTTTATATACAGTGTAATGGTATATGGATATGTGGCCAGAATTATCATAGTGCTGGCTGAAATTAAGAAAATAAAATTTAGAAATTTAAAAAATCGTAAAAATATAAGTTTTTTGGCGTCATCTTGGCGCCACCCGGGGTGGTAAATAATTCACTGCCACCCTATCCAAATTAAATAAGTGCGTCATCAAGTTACTATTTAATTTGGACAGGATGGTATACCAACTTGGGTGGCACAAAGACTTTTCAAAATTTTTTTTAAAAAAATCCAATGAAATATATTTTGGACATAAATTATGATATTGATTTTAATTATGAAGCCATGCCTTCATGTTCTAATAAAAAATACCTCTTGCCAAATTTTGCTATAAACTATGACCTATCCTAGCTCTAACTCCTAACCCTAACTTATACTAACCTAACCATATACAACTGCACTTAGATACGGCACTGTTACGGCTACAACAACCATGGCTACAAATCAAACTATTTTATCAATTAAATGTTTATGTCCATTACTATTTTAGATTAGATAGATAATCATCTATTTACTTCACATTAGCCAATACGAATGTTCCTTTGTTTTGTCAATATCAAATAATACAGACATCCAACTACATTTTATAGTATATAATCTGGAGTGAAGAATTAAAAATAGAGAAATAACAAGCCAACGTTTGAGTGCGGTTTATAGTCAAACACCGCAATAGTCACATGCCAAAATCAGACTTTCTATGTGCCTATTGCAAGATTGTGACTAATGCGAGCTAAAAGTTATATATAGTATATATAATTAAATAGGAAAATTAAAGTAACTATAGCAAGATTGTGACTAATGCGAATGTGACTATTGCGGGGTTACACTATATATCTATTAATATATTTTTTCTAAAATGCTTCGTGAATAAGGAAGGTAAAAAGTTTCGTATTAATCAGTGGCAAAACGTCACAGTATTTGTAGATCAAATTTCGCAAACACACAATTCTAATCATCAAATTTAAAGAGACAAGGACGGAATTATCGGAATGGCTATAAATTTTTTCAGTTAACAATAAAATGATTCATAACAATAAATAAAAAAATATATTTGTTGATTTATTCTGAAAAACAAAAAGTTGAGCCAAAATCAGTTCAAAAATTTTATCCAAGGAAGCTGAAAATTATGATCCATTGTGGCTATCCATAAGAAAACCACATATTGATTGTCACATATCATGTTGTCTATTAATTTTTATTATAACGAAATTAGAGTAGCTGCGCAGCGTGTGATAACTCGCAGGACCAGTATGATCTTTATTTTGGTTTAAGGGATATATTTCTCCATCGAGTGACACCAGATGAGAGCAGTGGAAAAAAATTGAAAAAATGTGTCAGCAGGTAACGCAAAACAAAAAAGACTGTGAACAGAATTTAAATGATTACATTAAACATTCATACATTTTCTTGAAACGTAGTCATTAAAAGTGAACAAATTAAACTTCATACCGATTTCGGTTAAGCTGATTTTTCGGGTTGCATTACATGGACTCTGAAATCATAGGTCGGTTGGTCAGTTTTTTTTAAATTAATAAGTAAATTAATAGAATAATGCTTACATTTAGCGTTATACAAGATTAATATTTTCTTTTGCACAATAAGGAATCAAATTTAGGTCAACTCCTATCTGACAATTACGGGAAATTAAGGTCCTCCATCACCAGATGAGAATATTGGGAAAAAATCGTACATTGGCACAATTGAGATCTAAAAAAAAAAAAAAATTAAAAAATTGAAAAAATAGATCGGCAAGTAATATAAAACACAAATTAGCTTTCATGGCTTAATCATACAAATGTTAAAAGTGAACAGAATTAAACTTCATACCTAGAGATAGGCACCATGTGCATGATGTATGCATGCATGCATGCATGCACGCATGCACATGGTCTAAGCAAATTAATGCATGCCTATACTATTAGTTTAAATAGAAGAATATTTGATAATAAATAACTTTTGATTCACTAGTTTATTTTTTTTAATTTTGCTATCAAAAATAACTGACTTAGTGTGACTAGTGCTTCTGGGATCAGACCAGACCCAGACTCTAAATTTTACTCATTTCAAACTTCAGATTAGACTCAAACTCAATTATGAGTTTGGTCCAGGTCTGATTTGAAGTTAGCAGATTAATCTGAATTTAAATATGTTTATATGTATTTTTTTGAACTGATCAAGTTTTTTTTTAGTGTATTAAATTAGAATTAATTAGTATTTTTTGAACTGATCAAGTTTTTTTTTAGTGTATTAAATTAGAATTAATTAGTAAAATTTTGTATATCATAAGATTTTATAGAATTTTATTAATAAAATTCTATAAAATTTTATAATTCACAAATTTTTATTAATTAATTCTAACTTTATTCACTAAATAAACTTGTTCAGCTCCTAAAAATATATTAAATTGGCAAGTTGTTCTTATTTTATATGAAATTTTAAGGAAAGATGCATAATTTTAGATTTTTTGATCAAAAAGTCAAANTTGTGAATCATAAGATTTTATAGAATTTTATTAATAAAATTCTATAAAATTTTATAATTCACAAATTTTTATTAATTAATTCTAACTTTATTCACTAAATAAACTTGTTCAGCTCCTAAAAATATATTTAATTAGCAAAGTTGTTCTTATTTTATATGAAATTTCGAGGAAAGATGCATAATTTTAGATTTTTTGATCAAAAAGTCAAATTTAAGCATCATTTCTCCAAATTTTAAGTAACATAAAACAACTCTATTGATTTAATGTATTTTTATGTGCTGAACATGATTACATAATGCATAAAGTTAGAATTGATTAATAATATTTTGCGAATCATGTAAATTTTGTAGAAATTTATTAATAAAATTCTATAAATTCTTATTATTCACAAAATTTTACTAATTAATTATAGAATTTTATTAATAAAATTCTATAAAATCTTATGATTTGCAGGATAACTCAACCTGGCGTCACTAATTATTAATTTCGAAATTCATCATTATGATGCAGTGTTAACAATATACCAGTCCATGTGTAACATGAAATGTGTAGAGGGATGGTTTCAATCGACTTTACTATATGCTAATTTCTTCAGAATCCTCATACAGTAAAAGTTATCAATTATGATTATCATTATTGGAACATATAGCTCCAATCATTATGTAAATTTTGTGATGATCGTAATTTGTAAATAAGATCTTCAAATTTGCGCAAACAAATAAATTTGGTTTGGGATTATTACGAATTTGCCCTACACTAAAAATCAATATTACGATTAGATGATTTCTAAACCAATCATAAACAATTATCTCTCTTGAATTTACTCGCAATCACGGTTTGTAGATGGGTTGTAAATGGGTTTTTGTTGAAATGAGTAGAAATGAGTAGAAATGAGTAGAAATAGGTAGAAATAAGCGAAAGGTATTGAAACTAAAAATATTAGCTTTTAAATAAGATTTTATATCAGGTTTTCTGTTTTTTGTTTATTTTTTTTTTTAGCACCTTCATATTCACAAATCTCTTTTTTTAAAGTCTTTAGGTTATCGTGCTAAATATATGAATTGCATAGAAGATCGAGAAACAAAAATTTTGAAATATTTATTATAGGGCAAATATTTTTAAAAGTACAGGTGTAAAGTGAAATATTCTGTGTAAAAATATTGTGAAAATATTATGAGACCAATTTCGAAAATGATAGCATTCAATATTTATTTTCTAAGAGACTTGTCATGTTTTTTAACTTAGACTTACTATTTATTTTTATTAATAAATTTATTATATTTCTTTGAATTATATACTGTATTATTAAAAGCCTTAAAAATTATCCTTCGTTTGATAAATTTGTGTCAATTTTATATATTAAATATATTTACAGTATTAATGCCATAATGTTTCTAACCCAAATTATCACATAATGTGATATAATTGATTTGGAGTCAAATCTACCCATATGAAGAAGTTTATTTTTTAATTTCGAATGGGTAATTGGATTAGATATGTCATTATGATAAAATGGTTACGTTGTTTTCTATTGATTATTATTTGAAAAGTGTATATACATGTGTGGCATGCAAAGGAAAATTAAACTTACTATCGATAAATATTAAATATTAAAATATTCTGGTTAATGCATCACTTTGATTATAGGTGATATTTTTATTAGTTGAGTGATGGGCTCAATAGTATTATGAGTTTGAATTTTTTTTCATTTTTTTTTTTACGATATGTAACATATAACAATTCAAAAGGATTCTTTGTCTGGATCATGTGCATGTGCATGTGTACTGTGAGTGTAAATAAGTTCAACTTGTCTGGTTAGTCTTACATGAGAGAGCCTTATGATAAGAATTGTGATTTCTGTTTAGCTGCTTTAAAGGGTTAAGACCCTTTGATATAGTATTAACGACAGTATTTATTCCTATATTGATATGCATGAAAAACGTACATGAATATACGAATGTATATGTGTATGTTGTAGCAGATATTTCAATTGGTGTGAAATTTCACAAACAATTATAGCAATTGTTGTGATTTAATTACATTCTGCTTTATTAAAGCATGAAACCATATTATGTGTTAAATATTATGTAAATATTTCAAACAAAATGTAAAATAGATGTCAATGGATGTTGTCATTATATGATTATATATGATGATCGTTATGAAAATATTTGATAATCATTATGACTATATACTACATAAAATTTATTATGATGTTAAAGATTATTAATTTCAAAAATGATACAATACAAACGCAGTTGATCATCAAATTTATATTTTTTTGGAATTTTGCATTTTTGTCATGGCTTCATTGTTCATGAGAATTTTCTGTTGTTATTTTTTTTGGCTTTGGATTTGTCTTTTGCTTAGTAACTAGTTTCGTTCTGCCTTGGTCAACTTACTTGCAATCACCGAAGGCATCACATTTTACTGACATTTGTTTACTAATAAGCTTATTTTACAGAAGATCAAATTACAGTTAAGTTGTTTCATAAATAATATGTTTTACTGATGGCTTAATTTGCAACTTAATTCTAATCATTATCATTAGAATTAAATGTAGAATCAAGTTATATGAGTTATTGTTAATTATGAAATGAACTCATCTGTAAACTAATCATCTGTAAAATAAGCTTGCCAGTAAAGCAATTGTCAATAAAATGCAGTGTCTTTAAAGTAACTGTTGGTATGCAAACTTATTCGTGATGAACAATTATTTGGTGCCACAGTAATTTAGTAAGTTTTGTCAAAAGCAAGATTGGAATGGAAGCCTTTATGGAATTACATATTTGATTTGTCACCTCAACCTTAGATGCGGGTATTTACTGCTTAATGTTGTAATTGTGTCTGATTATTGGGGTAAGTACAGGTGGGTTCCACAACCATTCGGACAATACAAGGG
Organism: Gigaspora rosea; assembly: GCA_003550325.1. Taxonomy (NCBI): domain Eukaryota; kingdom Fungi; phylum Glomeromycota; class Glomeromycetes; order Diversisporales; family Gigasporaceae; genus Gigaspora; species Gigaspora rosea. The sequence continues at coordinate 480,614 of QKWP01000089.1, read as the reverse complement.
CCCCTCATTTTAATTAGGCACTATAGCTGCGATGACAGTACAAGGGGGTGAGTATGAAATTTATTTGGTTCACTTTAACAAGTTAGGTATGAATAGAGATGGGCAAAATGGCACTTTCTACACTATGCATGCTCATGGTATCAGCATGCATGCATATTATATGAACTATAGTTAATCAGGTCTGAGTCTGATCCAAAGTCTGCAGACTAGTTTAAGTCAAATTTTTTATATATATTTTTTGATGCTGAACAGGTTTACTTAGTGCATGAAGTAAGAATTAATTAGTAAAAATTTGATTTTTTAGAATTTTATTAGTAAAATTTTACAAAATCTTATAATTCACAAAATTTTACTAATTAATTCTAACTTAATTCACTAAGTAAACTTGTTAAGCAACTAAAAATACATTAAATCAGTAAAGTTGCTTTTATGTTACTTGAAATTTGGAAGAAAGATGCATAATTTTAGATTTTTAATCAAAAAGCCAAATTTAAGCATCTTTTCACCAAATTTTAACACAAAAACAACTCTACTGATTTAATATATTTTTAGGTGCTGAACACGATCACTTAATGCATAAAGTTGGAATTGATTAATAAAATTTAGTGCATCATGTAAATTTTGTAGAATTTATTAATAAAATTTTATAAAATCTTATGATTCACAAAATTTTACTAATTAATTATAACTTAATGCAATAAGTAAGCTAGTTCAGCATCTAAAAATAATCAAATCAGCAGAATTATTTTTATTTTACTTGAAATTTAGAGAATAGATGCATAATTTTGAATTTTTGATCAAAAAGTCAAATTTAAGCATCTTTTCTCCAAATTTCAAGTAAAATAAAAACATTCTGCTGATTTAATGTATTTTTAGGTGCTAAATAAGTTTACTTATTGCACTATGTTAGAATTAATTAGTGAAATTTTGCAAGTATCCTGCATATAAGTAAAAAATTTTAACTCTTTCCAAAAACGAATAAAATGAAAATCAATACCAAAAACAGGATAAATGATTATACCACATTTCATGTTACACAAGAACGTGATCGTACTACAGTGCACGATACTTAAAAACTAAAATCACGTGACTTGTCACATTTTGAAAATTTTTATAGTAAATTTTGATGTCTTGCTGATTTCCTACATTTTGATTGGCTGAAATTTGATTTTTATATTTTTATTTGCTAAAATCTGATTGGCTAAAAATTTTTTAAAATTTTATTTTTAAAATTGACCAATCATAGAAGACTAAGTCACATGATTTGTCCCATTTTTGGCAATTTTTTTACGTATCATATAAAATTAAGCATCTTTAAAATGTTATAACTTAAAAACAAATTATAATTTTTAAAAAACAAAGCCACCAAGTTGTAGTAAATTAACTAAACTACAATGTAGCGGCTTTCTTTTTTTGATATCTTTTCTGTATCAAGAGCTATTAGATTTTAAAATTTATTTTAGTCTTTAAGTGTCGCGCACTGTATATAGTAAAAAGAGAAAAAAAAGCAATAACGCTGAACCTATCACTTTGCTAACGGAATATTGCCTATAATTAAAGTGACATGTAAACCAGCATATTATAATATTTAATATTTATTGATCGCAAGTTTTATTTTTTTTGTATGCTATATACGTACATACATATACTTTTCAAATAACGATCAACAGAAAACGACGTAACTATTTCATCATAATGACACCTAATAAATTACATCATTCGAATTAAAAACTTAACTTCTTTCCAATAAAGAATAAACGAGAATCATAGCTTTTACCATAAAAGGATTCTGAGGAAATCAGCATAAGCAACCATCCCTACACATTTTCACATTTCACAAGAAAATTGTCCGGAGCGTAGCGGAGGACTATCTGCTTTTACGACAGTATGTGATACAATCGATCACATGATTATCACATGAGAATTCTGTCCGTCCGGTTCCGTGATTCTGATTGGTCATAATGATCATCATTTTTAATTTTTCAACCCCGTTTTTTTTGTGCTCCGGACTTACACTGGTTTCCAGTTCCTAGTATTGCCTTTTCAGAATCTGGAGAACATATCTCTTTTAAATTAAATAAAAACTGTAAAGGAGAAATTTTGGTCATAATAGTAGTTAAATTATTAAAATCAGCTTAGTAGATCACGAAATATGAGCATTTTTGTCTTTGTGACTATATTGTGTAAACAAAAAAGCCAACATATAATCACAAAAACAAAAATGCTCATATCTCGCGATTCACTAAACTGAGTTTAATAATTTAATTGCTATTATAACCAGAATGTTCTCTTGTTCCTAGTCGTACTGGTATTTTTTGGACAAAAATTCAAACCCACGTGCATCACGTGATGTGGCCTGAATTATGAAATTTAATTTCTTAATGCCGCCAATTCCAAAAATTTTCAAATTTTTCGCCCTTAGTCTACAAAAAAATCTATGTTATTATTTTTCGACTTTATGCAATATATGTCCGTAGGAATAACTAGGAACTGGAAACCAGTGTAAGCCCGCATCTATATGATGATCATGATGACCAATCAGCATCACGGAAACGTACGGACAGAATTCTCACATGATCAAAATGATCACTTTGATGTCGTAAAAAACAGATAGTCCTCCGCTTTGCTCCGGATAATAATTTCCATATTTAAAATATCATGATGGATTAGATATGTTATCTAATCGGAACAATTACAGTAAGGATCATAAATACAAAAAGAATTTGGAAAATTAATAGTAAAAAATAGCAATTCTAAATTTTTAATCTAAAATTGCTTAGCCATTTTATTGGTTAATATTCAGATTGAAATGCTTTTCCTTTATCTTGTTATTTACCAAATACAAAATAGTCTACTGCAAATAAAACAATTGGCATTTTTTGTAAAATTAGTAGCTTTAAATAAAATCAGTTATAGGTATAAAATAGCTAAATAAGCAATATATTTACCAGATAATTAGATTCGAATAAAATTATGTGGTTTTATCGTTCGCAATAGAAATCATAGAAATCAACGTATTTATAGATTAATAAAATTTCTTATTTGTCAATAAATTAAAATTATCAATACACACATTAAATATCGTTATCACATTCATCAGAAGTTGAAAAATTAAAAGATGTAGAATCTTAAAAATTAAATTGTAAAACTTTTATCGATTAGCAATTGAAGTATATTACAATAAGTGAATTTTTTACCACAATTATTTGTCACTTTTAAACGTGGAATAAATGAAGATTAATTCTCAGATAGGTTTTTAAAGTTGAGCAATTTGCTTGTAAGTTTATCATTATGACAAATTGATAACGGGAGTTGATAATATTGGAACAATTGCATCTGCTGATTGAAATTCTTTTAAAACTGCCGTTTCATTTTTCTTGTTTTACTGTCTTATACCACCTTAATAAATTCTGACAAATATAAAATACAAATGGCTTATCAGAAGATTTAGCATCCATACATTGATCGGTTAATTGAATATAGCATTTAGGTTTGCCTTTAGCAAATTCTGGACGTAATCCGTTACATATTTGAATAGCCAACGTTTCATCATACTCAATGTCGTAAAGAGGTGGCCTCCCTGTAGACAATTCTGTCATAATAATACCAAAACTATAGATGTCTGCTGCAATCCTATATGATCTTTTATTTAACACTTCCTGTGCAACATAAAGAAAACACCGTAAATATTGTGGATCTGCTCCATTAATATATTTATGTTATAATATATTGCCACTATGAAAATCTACATGAACATATTCCGCTTAGTGTACTTTTATTAAATGTCTTGATAAATCAACAAGTTGCTTTAATTTACTTTTCCAATTAAGTTCCCTAAAATTTGATGATAGAAACTTATGAAGTGTTATATTGTTTGTAATTTGCACATACTCCATATTTAAAATTTCTTTTAGAATATTATTCATCAAATACCAATTTATATTCATTTGTAGTTGTGTTCTGAGTTAATACATATGCTTTAAGTTCGCCTGACTGTACATAATCTATAAACTTATTGCACGGGTCTTATGTGACAATCCGTGCTTTTTTCATTTACTTATTGGCACGGAATAGTACGTCAGACAACGTGCTATAAGATAGTTATTATATGGGTATGTTTAATAACCCGTTACACACACGGTTTCATATTTAAATCCCGTGCCTTCGGCACGGAATATGAACCCGTGTTTAACTGGGTTATTCACAAGAAATAACTAAATAATCCCCAGTTAATCGGACTATCATACAGTACCATTACACGTGTTCCATATTTATATTAGTATTGTACTTTACTATCTTTTGGCCTTCGCTTTATTTTTTTTTTATTTATATCATTTTATCGTTTTTATCATTTTATCGCCTTTGCTTTTTACTTCTATGTTTAACTTTTTCGAACTCTTACTTTCACTTTGCTCATATTGTGCCTTTTTTTGGTTTCATTTTACTGTGCCTTTTACTTTAGCTTTTAAAGTTCTTTAGATAAAACGTGAAAAATACAAAAAAGAAAATGATTCAAATAGAAATTAAGAGTTAAAAATTAGAGTTTCCCGATGATCAATATTAGACCGGGAATCTTTCGTGGAAAGATTCCCGGTCACTGGTTAATCACGTGTAAAAATAATGATGGAGGTAGTCATGAGTGACGCTTAGTGCGACAGGGGATTATTACATTAATATTCTAAATAAATACATCAAAATATAAATAGTCACTTTAAATAATAATCTGAATGAAAATCAAACATAAATTATATATATCTTTTGAATATCTTTTAAAGGTCATGCATTTCCAAAATGAACCATAATAAGATATGTGAAAAAAAAACCAAAATTTCATACTGCGTATAATATGATTGAACTTATGGTATTGGTGTAATCGAAATAATAATAATTTAAAGCATACCATAGTAAATTCATGTTTATTATGTTTTATGAAATACAAATATAAACGCTCTGCTCTGTGAGCGTTAACCATAATAAAGTATAGCATTATATTTTTTATCTTTACAGTAATAACCAAATTTATTCTAAAAGTTGGTTTAATATAAAATCTATTAAAGTAGATTACGGATCTATAAATATGTCGTATCCATCATAATTTTTCCTCCCATTTGAGGTTTGTAAATTCAGATTTTAAAAATTCACGTAAATTCCCTTTATTTGCATATTGAAACACCGTCGTAAATTCCTTAGTTTCTATATCTTGAGTTAATCCATATATTTCAAGAGAACTGCCTTTTAATCTACAATGCATGTGATTTTTAAACTTGAAAATAGGTTTTAATAAATATTTAATTAAATTATAATAAAATATGCGAGGAAAAAAATAATTTTAACTTACTTCTTGTAAAAATTTTGAGGAATCCGTTTGGAAACCTGATAAAGTCTTAAGCGCAACTTTGTAATTTAGATCACGTAGCGGTACATTATTTTCAATTGTACGTATACCATCCAACCAGGTTGCCGAAATACTTTACTAAATGCACCTTCTCCGACCTTTGTTAGATTAGTTAGTCTATAAAATGGAATCCATTCAATAATCTCATTATATTGAGTAGATTGAAGTTGAAAATCTCTAATACAATCACCAATATCCATATTTCCACTTGTAATATAAGGATCATGAAATGGGTACCATGCTGGTGAAATCTTATGCCTTCCATCTATATGTCCCATATATGCAGATTTTAGATAATATTCAAACGCTTTCTCTATATCTTTTTCAACCCCTATTCCATATTCATAACAACGTCCAACATTATAGAGTCCATCAACATGTCTCAAATCTGCAGATTTTTGATAATATTTAAATGCCTTCATTATGTCTTTTTCAACCCTATTGCATTTTCATAACAACGTCCAGATTGTTGATAATATTTGGATGCTTTCTTTATGTCTTTTTCAACTACTATTCCATTTTCATAACAACGCCCAACAATATATATTCCATTAGCATGCCTCATGTCTGCAAATTTTTGCTAATATTCAAACGCCTTCTTTATATCTTTTTCAACTCCCATTCCGTACTGATAACAACGAATGACATCATAAATTCCATCAGCATGTTCCATATCTGCAGATTTTTGATAATATTCGAATGCTTTCTTTACATCATTTTCAACCCCTATTCCATTTTCATAACAACGTCCAATATTATACATTCCATCTATATGTTCCATATATGCTGATTTTTGATAATATTCGAATGCTTTCTTTATGTCTTTTTCAACACCTATTCCACTTTCATAACAACGACCAATATTATACTTTCCATCTGCATGCCCAATATCTGCATATTTTTGGTAATATTCGAATACCTTCTTTAGGTCTTTTCCAACTCCTATGCCATATTGATACAGTAACAACGCACAGCATTACGTATTCCATTTATATGTTCCATATCTGCTGATTTTTGATAATATTCGAATGCCTTCTTTATGTCCTTTTCGACTCCTATTCCGTTTTCATAACAACATCCAAAATTATATATTCCATCAGCATGTCCCATGTCTGCAGATTTTTGATAATATTCGAATGCCTTCTTTATGTTTTTTCCAACCCCTATTCCATTTTCATAACAACATCCAACATTATATATTCCATTTATATTTTCCATGTCTGCAGATTTTTGATAATATTCGAATGCTTTCTCTATATCTTTTTCAACGCCCATTCCATTTTCATAACAGCGTCCAATATTATACATTCCATCAGTATGTCCCACATCTGCAGATTTTTGATAAAATTCAAACGCCTTCTCTATGCCTTTTTCAATCCCTATCCCAATTTCATAACAACGTCCAACACTATATATTCCATCTATATGTTCCATATCAGCAGATTTTTGATAATATTCAAACGCCTTCTCTATATCTTTTTGAACTCCTATTCCACTTTCATAACAACGTCCGACATTATGCATTCCATCTATATGGTCCGTATCTGCTGATTTTTGATAATAATTAAACGCATCCTCTGTATCTTTTTCAACGCCTATTCCATTTTCATAACAACGTCCGACATTATATATTCCATCTACATGTTCCATAAATGCAGATTTTTGATAATAATAGAACGCATCCTCTGTATCTTTTTCAACACCTATTCCGTTTTCATAACAACGTCCAACATTATATATTCCATCTACATGATCCATATCTGCAGATGTTCGATAATATTCAAACGGTTCCTCTGTATCTTTTTCAATTCCTATTCCATTTTCATAACAACGTCCAACATTATATATTCCATTAACATGATCAATATCTGCAGACTTTTTATAATAATAAAACGCATCATATATATCTTTTTCAACTCCTATTCCATTTTCAAAACAACGTCCGACATTATATATTGCATCTACATGTTCGATATCTGCAGATAGTTGATAATATTCGAATGCTTTCTTTATGTCTTTTTCAACTCCTATTCCACATTCATAACAACGCCCTACATTAAATATTCCATCTTTATGTTCCGTATCCGCTGATTTTTGATAAAATTCAAATGCCATCATTATGTTTTGTTCAACTCCTATTCCATTTTCATAACAACGTCCAATATTAAATATTCTATCTACATGCTTCATATCTACTAATTTTTGATAATAATAAAACGGATCCTCTGTTTCTTTTTCAACTCCTATTCCGTATTGATAACAACGTGCAACATTATATATTCCATCTATATGTTCCACATCTGCTGATTTTTGATAATATTCGAATGCTTTCTTTATGTCTTTTTCAACTACTATTCCATTTTCATAACAACGTCCAACATTATAAATTCCATCTACATGCTCCATATCGGCAGATTTTTGATAATAATAAAACGCATTCATTGTATATTTTTCAACTCCTATTCCGTTTTCATAACAACGTCCAACATTATATATTCCATCAACATGTCCCATATTTGCAGATTTTTGATAATATTTGAACGCCTCCACTATATTTTTTTCAATTCCTATTCCATTTTCAAAACAACGACCGACATTATATATTCCACCTACATGATCAATATCTGCCGACTTTTTATAATAATAAAACGCATCATATATATCTTTTTCAACTCCTATTCCATTTTCATAACAACGTCCAACATTATATATTGCATCTACATGTTCGATATTTGCAGATAGTTGATAATATTCGAATGCCTTCTTTATGCTTTTTTCAACTCCTATTCCACATTCATAACAACGCCCTACATTAAATACTCCATCTTTATGTTCCGCATCCGCAGATTTTTGATAAAATTCAAATGCCAGCATTATGTTTTTTTCAACTCCTATTCCATTTTCATAACAACGTCCAATATTAAATATTCTATCTACATGTTTCATATCCACTAATTTTTGACAATAATCGAATGCCTTCATTATATCTTTTTCAACTCCTATTCCGTATTGATAACAACGTGCAACATTATATATTCCATCTATATGTTTCACATCTGCTGATTTTTGATAATATTCGAATGCCTTCTTTATATTTTTTTCAACAACTATTCCATTTTCATAAAAACGTCCAACATTATATATTCCATCTACATGTTTCATATCTGTAGATTTTTGATAATATTCGAATGCTTTCTTTATGCTTTTTTCAACTCCTATTCCATTTTCATAAAAACGTCCAAGATTATATATTCCATCTACATGTTCCATATCTGCAGATTTTTGATAATATTCGAATGCTTTCTTTATGTTTTTTTCAAGTACTATACCATTTTCATAACAACGTCCAACATTATTTATTCCATTCATATGTCCCATATTTGCAGATTTTTGATAATATTCAAACGCAAACGCCTCCTCTATATCTTTTTCAACACCTATTCTGTATTGATAGCAACGCACAACATCATATATTCCATTTACATGTCCCATATCTGCAGATTTTTGATAATGTTTGAATGCTTTCTTTAAGTCTTTTTCAACACCTATTTCATTTTCATAACAACGTCCAACATTATATATTCCATCAACATGTCTCATTTCTGCAGATTTTTGATAATATTCGAATGCTTTCTTTAAGTCTTTTTCAACTCCTATTCCATTTTCATAACAATGACCAATATTATACATTCCATCTGCATGTCCCATATCTGCATATTTTTGGTAATATTCGAATACCTTCTTTAGGTCTTTTTCAACTCCTATTCCATATTAATAACAACGCACAGCATTACGTATTCCATTTATATGTTCCATATCTGCTGATTTTTGATAATATTCGAATGCCTTCTTTATGTCTTTTTCGACTCCTATTCCATTTTCATAACAACGTCCGACATTATATATTCCATCAGCATGTCCTATATCTACAGATTTTTGAAAATATTCGAATGCTTTCTTTATGTCTTTTTCAACTCCTATTCCGTTTTCATAACAACGTCCAAGATCATATATTCCATCTATATGTCTCATATTTGCAGATTTTTGATAATATTCGAATGCTTTTTTATGTCTTTTTCAACCCCTATTCCATTTTCATAACAACGCCCAACATTATATATTCCATCAGCTTGCCCTATATCTGCAGATTGTTGATAATATTCAAATGCCTTCTTTATATCTTTTTCAACGCCTATTCCATTTTCATAACAACGTCCTTCCAAAATATAATTTTCTAATTTTAACTTTTTACAAATATCATTGCATTTATGTTTTGCCAAAAAACATTTTTGAATTCCACCCTTTCCTAAGTTTGTAATTCCAAATCTTAATAAATCAACACAGTGTATAACTGGATCTGTTAACAAGAACTCATCATAGAGATCAGCACCTTGTAAGTCATAAACTACCAAATATCCTTCAGTATATTTATATGTGAAATGAGCAAATGCCTCGAGAATGGAATGAAATTCTGTAATTAAACACTATTCACATTAAATTTTTTAAATTTTGCATTACTGATATATTTTTCTACAGAGTGGTAAGTATTATCTGTCTCATCATATAAGACTTTTACATCGATAAATGTAATTTTTTTATTAATACCAACCCGCTCTGCGGCTATATTGAATTTGGTTGAAAAAAAATTCGCAATATTAAATATTTCCACTGATTCTAAATAACTTTCTATTGTACCTATTTTAATGTCGTGATACTTTTTCACCACTAATTTACTAGCTTGTTCAAGGCTTGTATCAAGTGCGAAATAAGCATATCGCTCAGCACCAACAGAGAAGGGTTGTGGTGAAAGTTTAAAAAATATGTCTTGTTCAATAAAGCTTGAATTAATAAAATAATATTCGTCTTTAACTTCAGCCAGAGTGCTAGGTGGAATAAAAAAATAAAAGTTTTCCTGTTTTCTCTTTATGAGTAGCCCAATCAGGTTCGTGTGGATTAATTTGAAGTTTTTTTTGTTGCAAAGAGTATATGCTTTCCGAGTTTCTTAAAGTTGTGGTTAACGTAATAGAAGAAAAAATGGCTGAAGAAGTAGCCTTGCAAAACTTATCAACTAATACCTCAGGATTATTTCCCATAGTCTTAAGATCAAATACAGGAAACTCTCCAATTATTTCACGAAATACGTTAAGCATAACATCAGTAGAAGAATTGATTTTTCCAAAGTAGTATAAAATTTTTTTTAATTTCATTTTCTTTAGTACACTTTCTGCAGTTAGACCATTCGGGTCACCGTCTGAATAATCATCATCTAAGTTGGTAAAACGACGACCATGTGGTGGCGCATCGCCGATATGAATAAGAATACGAGTGGCATTGCACCACGTCATCTCAGCTATCGCAGTATTAAGACCACCCAAGACATCTTCTGGGATATCATAGCCACCTTTAGCCATCACTTTATTGGTTATAGATGTTTTAAATTTTTCGAGAGAATTAGTAAAATCAAAAATTTGTAAACGATCAATATGATCGGAATGATCACGATAGCCATAGAAACCAACCCAGGTTTTAATATTTGAATTATGGCTATTTACGTAACTAGCCACTTTTAATATATGTTCTTTCGTTGCTTCGATATAAGTAGACATAGATTCCGTACAGTCCAGAACGAAGCAAAGATCAAAGTTCATTGAATCTTCAATATTAATGATTGCCTTTGACACATTATTTTCTCTGTTTTTTTCGTAAATATGAAATTCTATCTATTAATGTTGATTTACTATTAATTTGGCCTACTTCATTTTCGTAACGCCTAAGACGTTCTTCGAAAAGTTTAATATTGTTTGTGCTAAAATCGGTTCCTGTTTTTGATTCATCTTATAAACATCGATGTTCTAAAACAATTTAGTATAATTCTTTTGTGTAAATTAGATGAGCCCTGTTTTTTATTGTACGAATTTAAAGGTAAATAACACAATTTTGGATCTACTTGCATAGTTGTGTTACAACTAGAACAATCATTTTACAATTGGTGCTTGGATGAGATTTCTGCTTCAGGAATGGATGCTACACTCTGTGGCATTTTACTTATTTGCGCGGGTAACACAAACCAAAAAAGTAAATCCGATTTTGTAAGTAAACTAAGTGCGTGAGATAAAAATTTAGGGTTAGGGCCTTAACGTTAGTGGCTATAGGGTTATAGTGATGCTTAATATAAGTCACTTTTCATTCTCGTCATTTTTTAATTAGTGACCAAGATCGATTTAAACATTAGTTTTTGCGTATTTTCGCTTTTTTCTTCTTTTACGCGTGTTCGAATTTTTCGTCGGGCTGATCCGGAATAGTTAAAAAGTTGCACTCTCCGATTGGCTATTTCCTCTCCAGGAGCTTGTATTACCGCGCAAATAAGTGGATGCCACTCTGTGGATGGTTATACGACATTTGTCCCAAAATTCCGGGTCGAATTTTCAAATAAATAACATTATTTAGCAGATCTTTTGTGGATCGAGTTAAAAATTTCATAAATGTGGCTGTATTAAGAATTACTGTCACTTTAAATAAACATTATACTGTACTATGAATATAAAGCACAACTTTGAGCTTTATAATAATATTATGATATCTTCAGAGGAAAGTTAGGCATGCCATAAAAATGTCGAGATAATCAAAGCACTTACAAAAGATATGTACGTTCGTACGTACGTACGTATGAATTAAAGATTTCTATTTTTGAAATTTGGAAATCTTTGTTTGTATGTATATCTTTGTAAGTATTTTTGATCATCTTGATTTCAACATGGTCGGAAAATGCATGACTGCGACATTTTTATGGCATGACTAACCTATCCTATCTTCAGCAAATATTAATAATATTGACATCTTATTTCAACTTTTGCTGCATTATTTTCGATCCAGTCTGTACGTTTATATGCAATACCTACTATTTACTAGCTACCCGTATGGTAGATAGTACACAATTTTAAATATATGATTATTATTTTCGTTTTAGAGCAAATGATAGATACAAGACTAACAAATTTTCTTGCAAACATACATTTTTATACAGTAATCGATTAATATTTTCGGTGGATCTCATTTCCCGATAACCTTTTCACTGTGACATTTAATGCTATAGAGTTTTGGTTAGACTGTTTGAATACAATTTCGTTTAACGTTCCCCCCCTCCGGCTCCAAGAGTTCCTTTATAAGTCAACCAATAATAATACGATTATTTTTGCAATTTTAACATGTTTGTTTAATTTGACCCCCTCCCCACCGCACTTAAGTTTCGTAAGGAACGTTAAACGAAATTATAAATTCAAACAGCCTTAAGGTGTTCTCGAGCACTTTCTGATTGTTCTAACTGGTCAAACTGGCCAATCGGAATTAAAGATGCTTGACGAAATGTTTTAGCGATGACGAAATGATTTCGTCATGGTTTCGTCATGACGAAACCTTGACGACTGACGAAACCCCCGACGATTGACGAAACCTATGACGAATTGACGAAATCTATGACGAATTGACGAAATCTGTGCCGAATTGACGAAACCTTGACAAACCTTTAACAATTGATAAACCTTGATAAATCAATTCAGGAACCCCTTTAGCATAATGATCTTGGATACACTAAATCTTAAATTGTTTCAAAGAATGTTATTTCATTATAAGGTTTCATTGGCTTTTTTCTTTTTTCTTCTTTCGCACGTCACGTGTTCAAATTTTTGTGGGTTGATCCGGAATATGCACGCGTTTGTTTTCGTTGATTCCGGATAAACCCGACATAGATTTCGAACACGTGCGAAAGAGGTAAGAGAAGCGAAAATACTTGAAAACCAACGTTTAAATCGACCTTGGTGCACTAATTAAAAATGATGGGAACGAAATGTTAATATCATGTGCACCAATCTATCGTTGTAGTCTTCAACAACAACACATTAACCCTAAACTTCTATCTTTACGCGCTTTGTTTATTTACAAAATTTAATTTCCTTTTTTGATTTGTTATTCGTAAAAAGTAAAATCACGATGGATAACGAGAATGTAATGGATATCTTAATATGTATATATTGTTATCCAACCTATATTGATTCTCTATCGCTGCTATTAATTATGCATTATCGCCTGTTCTGTTAAAACAACGTTATTTTTAGCTCTTATCGTTATTGACCGCGACTTTTCCTATGGAATTGCCTAAAAGGTTAATTAGGTTATATTCTTTTGTATATGACCCTTTTTGCGGGTTATTAAAACACTTCTTAATTTTTATAAACGCGGTAATTAACTCTATTTTGTATGAATATAGCTCATCAGGTTTCGTCATAGGTTTCGTCAATTCGTCATAGGTTTCGTCAATTCGTCATAGATTTCGTCAATTCGTCAATTGGAAGTCACCTGATGAAATGGTTTCGTCATTCGTCAATGACGAATGATTCGTCATTCGTCAGGCATCTTTAATCGGGAATCTCTACAGAATTAGCATACAGGTAGGAACGTCCCAAATAAGGAAATGATGAACCCGATCATGCATATTAGTTTAGCCAATTAAAATCATAAATTTTAATCATGTAAAAAATATCACATGTTGATTAACCAATCAGATCATACATTTTTATAAAATGAAAAGAACGAAATTTAATTAAAGTTTATAGCTGAAGTTTAAAGTAAATGCTGTTAAATGTTACTTTTTTTTAGATAAGCATGCATAAATTTATTAATTTAAATAAAATTATTAATTTTTTATAGTATTTAGGTTCATTTATTTACAAAACTTCAATAATAATAATAATAATCATATCTAATTCTACGTTTAATTCTATGTTTAATTCTATATCTAATTCTACATCTAATACTACATCTAATTCTACATCTAATTCTACGTCTACTCAAATTTCTAATATTTTACAATATTCTAACAGCTATTATTTTTATAAGAGATCTTTATAATTCTAATACTTATTATACATAATTTTCTTATCGTATCTTAAAAATCCCTATAGAGATAATAATAATAAATTACATAGTTAGTTAATATTATTCATGATTTTCGATTTTCTAAAAGATTTTATACAACACGTATATAATAAAAAAAAAAAATAACTAATTCTTTCCTCCTACACTATCGCTGTTAACTATTATTTGAAGTTTTTTTTCGCCTTTTTTTTGTTCAACAAACGAAATTTGTCAACATAGAGATTGTAACTTACTTATAACTTCTACAGGTAAAATATAGCACGAAGGACGAGGGATTCAGAGGGATTCAACTGATATTCTTATAATACAGCACGAAAACTTCAAGTTTTACTTAATACGCTTTGTGGGTTCACAGAAGAGATAATCTACCCGAGCTTCCGAAAAAAGTATTGTAAAACGTATAAAAAAAAACATTAATAAATTGTGTAACGATCTACAAACTCGGGGCACTCGGGACGTTCCTACCTCGAGAATTAGCATTGACTAGAATTTAAATGTTACAAAATAACTTTCAGTGAAACAAATTGAGTATTAAATTTTAATCATGTGATTAATATGCCAAATTCCTATTCTATTTCAATAATTAATATTATAATTAATCTTGTACAATTGTATTGATATTGTATTATTTTTAATCAATACTTATTTGAGAGATAATGTATCAAAATTTTTTATTCAACGGTTTACCCCGATTTGTACTATCATAATTTTGTTATACTAAAGTAGTACTGTACGGTCCCAAATTAAGGTGAATACTAAAACATAGTTCTTCCGTTTCAGTTATAAGTAAAACTTTCTTGTTTGTATCATACTACTTTAATATATCTAATTGAAAAGAATTAAATGTTACAAAATAACTTTAGTGAAACGAAATGTGTATTAAATTTTTAGTCATGTGATTAATATGCCAAATTCTTATTCCATTACAATAATTAATAATAATTAATCTTGTACAATCGTATTAATATTGTATTACTTTTAATCTATACTTATTGGAAAAGATACTAAAAATTTTTTATTCTACAGTTTACCCGATTTGTACTATCATAATTTACTGCTTTATCAAATTACCTATTTGAGAAATAATGTTATACTAAAGTAGTACTGTAACACGAAAATTATGCGTTTGTATGTACGGTCAACAAAGCATCTAATTCTCCCGTTAAAACCCAATTAGAGTGAATACTAACATAGTTCTTTTCGCTTCAGGTTATAGGTAAAAAACTTTTTTGTTGTATCATGCTACTTTAATATATCTAATTGAAATTGATATCTGATTAAACATAAATCTTCCGAACAAAAGGTTTAATACTTGCGCTCCGTACATTAAAGTTTACTAAGTAAGTTGCCATTATATTGTTTTCGAACATTTTCTTTTTTTAAAATTCTATTATTTATTGTATATGTAAATCTTAGTATGTCTCAAGCTACTTCGAATAATAAAGTTTTTAATACTAGTAATAGTGAACTCGAGCACCCAAATCTTACTGAGTATATTAAACTTATAAACTTTTTTGAACTTTTTCTTTCTAAATTTATTGTTTATTATATTTGTAATTACAGTACGCCTCAAGTAATTTCATATAATGTTCTTAATACTCGTGAACTCGAGCGTTCAAATCTTACCAAGTATGACACTTTTTTCGAACGTTTTTTTTTTTAATTTCTTTTATTTAATATATCTTGTCGATTATAGCATGCCTCGGGTCACTTCAGATAAGATCTGGGTGCGACGTCCTGGACGCGGTCCCTTCTCTTTTACACGCGAAGAATTGCAAAACAAAGGCGTAATAGATTTAGACGATCTGAAAAAGTTATTACTAATTAGGTTTGGTTATGACCCAGAAAGAACGTCAACTGATTGTGTCATAGTTTGCCATCCCAAAAACGATAATTTAAGAGAATCCACGCCCATAAATGAATTATACAATGATGATAAATCAGCATTAGAAGTAACGATTACTAATGATCGTAAGAATTAATACTTTTAAAACAACTCTTATGTAAAACATTATTAATTAAAATTTTGCATTAAAGCAACTGTTAGGGAACAAGTAACAGAAGAGGCGACCATCGGTAAAAATTGGTTTTTCTTTTAGTTATTTTAAAATAATATTGTTTGGAGTTAGATTCATATAATAACTAGTTTATATTTTAAAATTATCATATAAATCTTATTATTAGATTATGCGCCTCCTGTTTCTGGATATGGGACTCAAAGTAAGCATCTATTTGATTTGTACAATAAAATATCTTAATATTTTCTTATAAATATTACAATTATATAGATTATGTTTCTGACTACGGGACTCAAAGTAAGCAATCTATTATGCATTTGTCTTAGGTCAATGTCTCAAAGATTTTTTCTATAATTTATTAACACTTATTTCATTTTCCAATGAATCACTAGTTAGTTAATATTAAAAAACTTTTTTTTTTTAAAAAAAAACTGGTACTTGCAACATTTAGCATTTTAATTAATTAATACATACTCTGATTAACTATTAGAGCATAGTATGTTATATAATTATTTCATAACTGTTATTATTACATAAACATTCTGGAATTTATCGTATATTTTCATCAATTACTAGTGGGTATGTATAACGTTTACTACAGAGTATTATATGATTTAAAATTCCCTGGAGGTCTGAATCGGTTGTAAATTCAGAAACCAAATTGAATAATCGGCAACCAGTTAATATTTAGGCTAAACTGGTTGAATTTATTATAAATAGAATTAAATTTTGTTTTTATTTTTGTTGGGTTATCGGCAAGAATTCTGATATATTAAAATAAAACTGAACTAGAATATTATAAAATCAACTTTAACCCAAATTTAAATGTGGCTTATAGTAACCGGTTCTGATCTCTATTCTGTGATGATAAAGCAATTCTAGTTTCTTTCTGTGTAAAAACTGTATTTTAAGTATCGATAATGCCACACAACACTTCTAATAAATCTTATTTTTAATTTATCAGATGGTAAATGAAAATTTATTATTTGTTGTTATAACTGATTAATTAATTTCTAAATATTATTATTTTATAAATTGTTAGTTGGTAAGTTTTTCAAAATCTGATTTTGAAATTAATTTATAGTTGTATGTAGTTGGTGTTATAATTTGCTCATTATTCTTTTAATTCTTAGATCGTGAGTAGGATGGTTTAAGGTTTAAAATATATCTAAAAAAATGCATCTCTTCAATTCAATTGTTCTCTTCCATTAAATTACAGATGGTATGTTAGCACACATACATTACGATTTGAAATTTATTTATTTTAAATATTTATTAAATTTTAATTTGTATTTTTGATATAATTGCAGAAGGTAAATATTATTTTATTTAATGTAAAGTTTTTCAATATTTAGTTTGTTAATTAAAATTTATATCCTAGTTGGTGAGCATAAAATTTTCCAACTGTAAATTAAAATTTTCATCTAGAACTTCATTAATGCATGTTTTTACCTGTTCAAGTTCGTAAGTACTATTTAATTTTATTTTGAAAATATATCATATAATATCTTCTGACTAAATTTAATGTTTTCTTTTAATTAATAGATGGTAGGTTATATTAGCTAATAAATAGAAGCACCATTAATTTCATCAGATTATGCTTTTAAAAAATATATAATTTTCTTTTACATTTTCTACTATTATTAGATATTGGAGGTAAAATTCATTCTTTAAAGTTAATTCATGATAGCTATAATGATTTATTTGATATTTTTTTCATATATTATTATATAAAATCAGAGAGTAAGTATATTTCATCTTTTTAATAATATTATTTAAAATCCATTTTTCTTAAGGTCGTTCAAAGTTGATTAGTTGGTTAACGTTACATTTTGGGTTCAGATGCAAGGAGGGAAGGATTTAAACAAACACATATATGCCCAAGAATATTTGATTAAATTACATTGGCCAATTTAATCACATGATTAAAGAAATCGTTTCTGTGTCATGATTGGCTTGTTTAATTTTGGGAACCAAAAGGGGGATGATGTTAACCAACTAATCAACTTTGAATGGCATAATGTATTTTAAATAAATTATTCCAATATTGTATAACTAATTTTTTTTTAATTTTAGAGGATGGTATGTATATACTTCATTTTATTTTAAAATAATTGATATGCTATTAACATATTATTGTTTATTGTATAAAACCTATATTTTCATAATCAAATTTACATTTTATTAAATTACTAGATTGTGCGTATAATTTGTATTTCTTTACCAAAGAATTATTTCATGATTTGTATTAATAAGTAACTCATATTTTTAGTTGGTAAGCACAAGCATTTGCATCTTTAGAGGTTTCGCTTTAAAAAATTATGCTTTAACATAATTTATTTATTTATCAATTGCTAGAAAGTAATTATAATATTTATTTGTATTACAATTATTATTTAAAAATATTTTATTATTGCTAGATATTTATATTGTTTTTTTCATATTTTTGCCAAATAGCTGGTAAATATAAGTTCGGTATATTAATGCTTAAAATTAACAATAATGCCTGTGTTAACCTATGGTTTTCATATTATTATTCAAATAATTTAGTCAGTAAGTATAAAATTTATCAATTAACTTGATAATTAAAATGTTGGTATAAATAATGCAATTATAATTAACTTACTTTGCCCTGCTAAATCACAAGTTTGTACGTATTATATTATATTCAACCTTTATTAATAATACTCAATTAATAATACTCATTGTTCCATTAATTGCATAAATTATTTTACATTTTTTAGCTGTACGGAGTTTGTAATATTTATTCTCTAATGCTTTCATTATGAAAATATATTTTAATCGATTTTAACTATTATTAAAGAGGGTATATACATTATAATATTCATTTTCTTCAAAATAATAATTATAATGTTCTAATACTTTTAACAAATGTCTTTAAATTAAATTATCAGACTTTGGTATAGATCTATAATATTTTTATTGATTATCTTATTTGTATATTTATAATTCATTAATCTATTTTTATCTTGATTGCTTGTTAGATAGTAAGTAAACTTCATGATATACAGCATATTATTTGGGTTATATTTCTAATAATCTTTAACACTTTATATTAACTTTTAGCTTGTAAGTATAATGATATATATTTAAATATATTTAAATTAATATTTTATAACAGACTAAGTATTTTAAAACTAACTTAAATATTAACAATTCATTAATATTACATTATTCTTCTATTAAACTATTAGCTAGTAAGCATAAGTTTTTTTGCTATGCTTGTTCTAAATATTTTCCCTGATTTTATAATCTAATTTGTATTTATTATAGTGGGTAGATATAAAGTTTATTTCTGATAAATTGAATTATAAGATTTATTTTTAATAATGGACTTTGGGAATTTTAATATGGATCCTTAAAATAATAGTTGGCAAGTATAAATATCTATCATTATTTTTAGTGTATCTTTAAATGATGCCTCTATATTATGCCTCTATAGTATGCTTTTATTCTAATTTTTATGAATTATTACCTTGATTTTTATTAGAAAGTAAGTATAAAATTTAATTATTATTTGATATTTTGTTTTTAAGCAACCAATTTTTATAGCTTATTCATATTTTTTCATTAATAATTATTAAAAAATAATTTGTCGAACTTTCAGCACGTAAATATAAAATCTTATTCAATGAGTTTAGTACTTATATAACTAAAGTTATAACTATTTATTATTAATTGTTAATTAGGCTTCGGTACATAAAAAATTTTTATTTTCTTGATTATATGACAATTAACCTTAAATTGTTTCTAATATTTCTTCAAATTATAAGCTGGTAAGCTGACTTATTAATAAATTTATGAGTGAATCTATTTGTAACAAACGGTGACAGTCATCAGATTATGAATAACAATTGGGGAGTCAGTAAAAACACACCAAATTTTTTTTTGAGTGAACTTATTTAATATTTGAACAAAAATAACACAATAATAGTTTAATCAAATTTAAGAAAATATTTTTTTTAAATTAACTTGTAGAATTCATTTAAAAAACTTGTATTAAATTTGATTAATTTTTGTTAAGTTTTTTTTGATTAAATTTTTGATAAGTTTTTTTTATTAAAGTTCAAAAAGATTTTAATTAAAAAATACTTGGTGCATTTCTATTGACTCACCCAATTATATTTTGGATTCAGATGTAAAAAAAATCCCTTATATATTTGCTATTGTTTTAAGCTTTATCTTGACAAATCTTGTTTGTTGTTCATAACCTCGGTACTGTCACTATTAAAAAGAGGAATTATTTTAGTAATTGTTTTATTAATTATTAGTTCGTATGTATAATATTTTAAACCATGTCTTCTACTGACTTGATTTTATAATAACTATATCATTCACTATTAAATAATACAATTAGATTGTAAGTATGAATTTCTGTTGGAGTATAAATATTTTGTTTTTTTTTTAGTTGCATGTATTAAATAATATTTATTAAATAATCTTTAATAGGGCGTAAGCATAATCTTTTATATTTTTATAATAATCTATACTTAATTTGTATTTATATTTTTTATATTAAATTATTAGAGCATAAGTATAAGTTTAAAATATTTAACTAATTTTTTACAATTTTTTATTTTTTACTAACTATTTATTAAATTATTAGTTCGTAAGATTTTATGCTATAATAATTAGTATTTAAATAACTCGTATAGTTTGATTTTTTAAATATTGCTTATGATTTGTAGATAGTAAGTACTGGTATTTTAATTAATTTTTCTAGAAATTAACTTTCTATAATTAATAATATGTTATTTTGTTTTCAATATTTATTAGGCAGTATGTTACTAATTATCTTTTACTAGAAATTTAATTATATTTAATAATTATTTATTTATTTAATTTTAATAGATTGTAAGTACAGTATAAACTTTATAAATTTATTGTTTTAATTTATATATTTATATATTTTTTAACAATTTTATACCTTTTAGCCTGTAGTATGTTGAAATTTTATAAAACATATTAGATTTATTTTTATTATCTTTAACAATTATATATATCAATTATTAGACAGTAAGTAATTAATACTTTTACTCTCTTATTACTTATGATTTGGCTTTATAATTTATTATTTTTTTTTAATTTGGTTTACTAATTACTAGGTGGTAAATATATAATATTATTATATTTTATATAATTTTTTATTTTAATTTTACTAAATTATATATTTATTAGGGAGTGGTAAATTTTTTAACACAAAAGATTTTTCAAATTAAAAAATTTGGGTCTCTATTATTTTCCTACAACAAAGTCCTGACAAAATTACCTGATGTGAGCTAACTTGATAAGATTTTGATTTTGTTGAGAAAGTAGTTGTTGATAAAGTTCCAATCCATTAAGCATTTACTTGATTATGATCAGATATCCGTTATCTATTATCTAAATATTGTATCTAAATTTATTCGAATACCCATTTTATTATTGATGACTATCCAAATACCTTTCAGATTATCAGAATATCTGATTTGTTTATCCAATCTGAATTATCTGGATGATTCAGATCTAGATAATAATAGTTTCGGATCTATCTGAATTGGACTCTAATTAATTATTAGGAATATAATAGGATCTAAAAAAATTATAATTGCAAATTGGCTAACTTTATTTATTTTTATTAGGGAGTATGTATAAAATCATTTAAAAATTATATATTATTATTTTGTTCTTATAACTAATTATATTTATTATAAATTATCAGCCGGTAATGTTAATTTCATTTATTTTTTAATATAAAAATTAATGTTAATATTTATTTGTTTATTTTTATTTTATAGATTGTAAGTATAAGTTTTATAGTTAATTTTTACTTTTATTATTTATATTTATTAATTGATTTTTGCTTTTAGTTGGTATATAAAAATAATGTTATGTTAATTTAAAACTATTTAAATATACTAACCTAATACAAATTGTTAAATTAAGTTTGTAAATATTGTAAAATTATTTTGTTATTTACTACAATATTAAAATATATATTAATTTATATATTTATTTATAAATTTAGGTTGTTAGTATTAAATTTTATTGTAGATTTTTTTAAAATTTTTAAGTTTTAATTTTATTTTTACTTTAGTATATGGTATATATACCATTTTTGCAAATTTGTTTTTTAAACTTAATGGTAATAAATATATTAACCTATATATTTATTAATTTAATAATAGCTTGTAAGTGTTTATTTACTATTATTATTTATAAATAATTATTTATAATTTTTATTAAATATTTTTAAATAATTAAGAGGTAATTATAAGCAAGTTTGTAGTTATTTAAAATTATTCCAGTCTGCTAATTTAATTTAATTTAATAATCAATAATTAGACAGTAAGTATAATATTTTTTATATAAGTTTATATTTTATTAATTTTCTAAAAAATTTTCTATTTGTTATGAATAACAATAAGTCGGTAATTATAAATGAATCTTTAATAGTTTTGTTAATAACTTTTAATAAAATTTTTTAATTTATTATTTTTACAACTTATTAGTCGGTTTGTATAATTATTTATACTTCTTTAAAATAAATTTACTTTACTAATTATAATGTATTTTATTAAAATTAGTTGTTAAGTATAGCTTCTCTTATACTATATTATCTTTTTTAAAATACTATTATTAATATAAAAATTTTATTTATTAGATTGTTTGTATAATATTTTAAATTGTTTTGTATTTTTTAAAAAGTATTTTTTTAAAAAAAAAATTAATAATATTTAATTATTAGGGAGTAAGTTTTCAAGATTTATAAAATATTCAAAAAATAATAATTTTTATTAATAAATTATATATATTTAAATCACAGAATGTGAGTATAAGGCTTTTATTTTAAAATGAAAAATTTAAGTATTAATAATTTTGTAATAAATTCTAGCTAGTAAGTATAATAACAACTAACAATAATGAATATTATTTTTAAATTTATTAATTTTTATTATCCATATTTTATTTAACTATTAGCCTGTAAGTATTGAAAATTAGATATTTCGATTTTTATATAATATTTACCAATGAAAAATTTTAATAAAATAGATAGTCTATAAGAGTTTTAAAAAATTAGTACTTAATTTAATTTATTTTATTTTTTGATATATATTTATATTAAAACTATTAGTTTGTATGTATAAATTTTTGTAATATTTATTGTTTAAAAATATTAAAAACTTTAAAAATAATATAATAATCTGTTGATATATTATATAGTCAATAAATCTCAAAAAGCTGGTAATTACTTTGCGCATATATCTTGGATTTATATAATCATATCTAATAGAAATTTAATTGAATTTTAGGATGTGAGTATAAAGCTTTACTTTCATTATTTCAAAATTATACTTATTGACGAGTCGTTAATTTACTAGGGGGTAATTATTATATGCCAATAATATGGTTTTATACTTTTAATTAATATATATTTGATTATTTTTCAATTTCAAATTATTAGTTCGTAAGTATTTAAATTTAAATAGAAAAAATCTAAATGGTGCCCCAAGACACTTTGAGCCCCTATATGTGTCAATAGCAAACAAAACAATGATTAAAATGGGGGTAAGATTAGTGTTAAAGAAGGTTGGTTTAGGGTAAAATTGCGAGAGGAACATTTTTTGTTAATTACACAACAAGGTTACCCTAGAAAATTTTGAGATATTAGCAATTTTATAGTAGGGGCTCAAAATGCATGGGGCACTATCTAATCCAGTTCTTTAAATAAATAAACAATTTACTAATAAAATTGTCATTTCTAAAATTCTTAAATTAATAGGAAGTGAGCAGATATTTAATTTGGTTTAATAATATTGATTATGTTAAAATAATAACTTTGGGTTTATTAATTTTATTTAATCAATAGAACGGGGTACGTAGAGAAACCTTTTTTAAAAAATTATATTGGCAAATTATCCCAAGAATAGAGATATTAAATAATTAGAATAAACTACATTGATGGGAGATAAATCAGTCCAGCTCATTAATTAGACCTGCGATTATTCGATTTCCATTCATAATAAGACTTTCATATTAAATTTGGGCCAGACTGATCTATCCCTAACATTGACTCAATTCAAGCTTAAATTATTAGTATTTAAATCTAAACTACAGCAGTTGTTTCTATATTTTATTATTGCCTTTAAAACAGTTCTCTGTCTAAAATTGTATCTTCAAACATCAGAGTTTAATACATCTAGTTTCAAGTACTTTGATTTTTGTTAGGCGCCACTTTATACACTTGATATAATTTATTCCAGACAGAATCTACTTCAGATGTGTGATGCAGTAGAATCATTCCAATGATGTTACAGCCTATGTCGTAACTAGTTACAGCAATCAGATGACGATTCTACTTCATCACTATTCAGATGCAACAATTGGAATTTTTAATTTTTAATAGTTAATTCGTTTCATGAGAAATAAATATTACCAGGTTATTATTCAATGTTATAGATCTATTGTTATTATAGATACTATGCAAGTTTTAAACTAGTTTAATTGATTTTAATAAATCGCCAAAGTTTTAATCGTTTGGGCTGAAATAGTTTGCTTTAACGGTTTAATATCTCTATTCAATATTATTTATATGCTTTACCATACTAATATATATATTATATTGTTATATTAAATGATTAGCGAGTAAGTATAGATTTTAAATACTGTATATAAACTTTTGTTGATATAAGCTTTATGCTTCTAATGAACTTTGTAATTATTAATACAAGTTTGTAAGTATTTTTTTTTAAAACTATTTATATATTTTAATAAATTGGCAATTTAATAAAGTTGATATATATATATATACTGAATTATTAAACTAGGTGGTATATATAAATGAAGTTCTATTGTGCTTATTATTTTAAGTTGATTACTTTAAATAATATTCATATTATAAATATAATTATTAGTTGGTAAATATTTTTATTTTTATTGCATTCTACAAATTAATTGATCAATAAACTAAAATGTTCTTTATATATTTTTTTGTTATTGTAATTAAGCTGTAAGTATAATTTGTTTATAAATTTTGTTATAATATATATTAACATTTTGCTATTATACTATTCCAGTCAGTAAGAACAAGTATTTTATTAAACTTGATACTAATTATTTGGTAAAAACAGAATTATATATTTGCTTTTATTTTATTCTTGATTAATCTATTAAAAATATTGCAATATTTATAGAATAAGTTGTCAAAGTTTTAAATCGTATCAGAATTATAGCAATTTTTTATAATTGTTTATATTATTTATTTATTTCAATTTTTAGGTCGTGAGTATAAATATAAAATCTTATTAAATTACAGCGCTTTTAAAATTACTGTGATCACTTGATAATCCTCATAAAAAAAAATCCAAGATTTTGACTATCTACTGTACTTGATTAAAATAAAATTCCCAAGATTCATTACTAAAAACATTCCTAAAATTAAAATATAATGAAATTCTTGGGGGCATTTTTTCTAAACAAGTTAATTAGGTTTATTCATAAAGTGTGAAAATTTTGGATTGTGATAAACAATCTACGGATGGTTACAGTAATTTGAAAAGCACGTTAATTTTTATCTATTATATATGTACTTAATATGTGTTATTTATGGTTTTGTTATTAACTAGTTGGTAAGTATATACAGTAATACAGATTTTCTTAATTACTTACAATAAATTAAATATAAGTTTTATTAACATATTATAACATATTAGGTTATAGTATGTATAAATTTTATGTACTTAAATACAATATTGAACATATATGTAACTTTAACAATTCAATTATTAGGGCGTAAGTTAATTATTATTTAATTTAATTTCTTACAATAGTTATATGCATAATATCTAATTTATTTTCATAAAAATTACATGTAAAATTAGTTTGCGGTATATATTATATTTTATAATTCTTTTTAATGTTTTTTAAGTTTAATTTTGATAAGCTTTTTTAATTTTTAGGGAGTGAGTATTCATTTTTACATTATTATTTGCAAAGAATTATATTCTTCTAATCAATTTTTAAACTTTGACTATATAGCTGGTTGTATGTAAAAATTTACAAAATTAGTGACCTTCAAATAACATCTTAAGTTACTTTGTTGACCAATTGATATATATTATAAATTAGATGGTAAAATTAATTATTATAATAATGATAATTCTTGAATTCTATATTACATAACATAAATTTACGTAATTATTTAAAACAAAGAATGTAAGTACATTATATATTTAATAATATAATATCCAATAACGTTTTTAATTGACCATCTTTTAATTTTTTTAGATAGTGGTATGTATTTGATTTTTACTCTAAATTTAACATTTGCAAATATTAAATAATAGTTTTTAATTCTATTGATATATTCAATTATAAGGACGTAAATATAAAATTCCTTAAAATTAACATGTATTTAATCTATAAATGATTCATCAACTTTTACAATTTATTAATTCATATTTATTGAATGTTAGTGTGTGCGTATGAAATAATTTTACTATGTGTATTTAAGCTACAATCTATTTAGTAACTATTTTATTAAATTACTAGATTGTGAGTATAAAATTTTAATTAATTAATTTTGTGCAATTAGACCACACTTTATTAATTCATATTTTACAACTATTAGTATGTGCGTATAAATTTTTAAATTACTAGATTGTGAGTATAAAATTTTAATTAATTAATTTTGTGCAATTAGACCACACTTTATTAATTCATATTTTACAACTATTAGTATGTGCGTATAAATTTTTAGACTGCTATTATTTCTATAGGCTGCACAGGATCCGAACTATATACGTTACATTGACTTTAATACAAGTTTTATCCACTTTTTATTTAAGCCAATTAGCCTTATTTTACATATAATCTTTAATAACTTCTGAACTTATCAATTTATTCACTTTTAATAATATAACTTTAATTGCTTTTTTTTTTTTTTTTTTTTTTTTTTTTTTATTATTTTTTTTCTTATTTTTTTTTATTCAATAATCTTTTTATTTGTATTAATTGGGATCCTTGCTGAACATCATTTTTGACATTTATGATTTATTAATTTACTAATTTATGTATTTCAACAAATTATTAGGTCGTATGTACGCCATGTTTTATAATTAGTAGCATTTATGTTGTATATTATTTTTAGGCTACTAATTTATATATCGCAAAAATTATTAGTATGTACGTACAATATTTATTTGATTAACATTATGTATTACTAATGATTGATGTTAATAATTTATTATTTATATTTTAAAATTTATTAGAATGTATGTATAAAGTTTAATAGATAAATATGATATGTTATGAATGTTATGTAATGTTTACTAATTTATATACAAAATTAATAAATAGGTTGTACGTAATCATATTTGATAAGAAAATTTAATTTTATTAACTTTGTCTGGAGAATAACAAAGTGCATTAGGTTTTTATATTGTTATAACAAAAAACATATGCACCTATTTTGTGTGATATAATATTATGCTCCAGGCGTGTTTGTTTAGTCAACAGAAATGCATCAAATTTTTTATGATAAGCTTTTTTTAACTGTTGAACGAAGGTAATTCGACATTAACTAATCAAATTAGATAAAAATTTTTTAAATTCTGTTGAGTTAATTATTTTTTCGAAATTGTAAATAATTTTTATTAAAAAATATTTGATGCATCTTCATTGACTCACTATTTGTAATGCTAATTAATCTAGTATTTACTAATTTATATTATACCATACAAAATTTATTTGTTAAAATGTTCTATATCTGATATGCTATGCAATAGCCTGTAAGTATAGTAACCGAACTTTTTACAGCAAATTACTTTACTACACTCTGCAATATTTTTAATTTGCTATTTTATATTTTATTCACTTGTTAGTCTGTACGTATATTCATTCTTAAATTTATTTACATATAATGTTGCATATTGATCTAGAATTTACTAATTATATAATACCTAAATATTAGGATGTGCGTACAAAAATTTATTTGTTAAAATTATGCTCTATATGCTAAGCTCTTGTCGATATTTATTATTTGCTAATTTATATTTTATTCACTTATTAGCGTGTATGTATATTCATTCTTTAAATTATACCTATTTATTTTCGCACTGATACAAATGTAGATGGTGATGAAATTTGGAGCCTCAAATAAATATAAAAATCAATTATACGCATTTATTGATAAATCTTAATCCTAGTCATGCACAAAAAGCATTTAGGAACATACTTTTAAAATTTTAAATGTTCATATTAAATTAGGCCCAAATTTCAGCACCAGCTGTGACATTTATTAATCTTATACTAATATATCATTTTATAATTATTAGTGGGTATGCTATGTTTTTATAACATATTTATTAGTCTTTATAGCTTATTAATATATCATTTATAATTAATAGTGGGTATGTTATGTTTTATATCATATTTATAAATTTTTATATTTATATAATTTACTTAACATATTCTGCAAAATTACTTAGATTGTATGTAATGTTTACGATGACACTCTATATGTAACATTTTATTTATCAACCTATATAATTTTTAATTTGTATTCTGCATAATTATTAGGATGTAAGTATAAAATTTTTTAAACTTGAGGTCCTTTAAACTATACATAATTTATTAATCTTTATAATTTATACTGTATTTTCAAAAAAATTGCATAGAATGTACGTGCAAGTTTGAAAATTTGAAAATATTCTTTTTATGGCATACATTGTTATTAATCTTTAAACAATACATCTGATATTTCTCAATTATAGACTGTGCGTACAAGTTTATTGAAATTAATCTTATGGGCAGATTTGACTCATTGATGTGATAATTAGAGAAATGATCTACAGTACATGTATATATTTGAT
Source organism: Gigaspora rosea (assembly GCA_003550325.1). Lineage (NCBI taxonomy): Eukaryota > Fungi > Glomeromycota > Glomeromycetes > Diversisporales > Gigasporaceae > Gigaspora > Gigaspora rosea. Next base: position 451,398 of record QKWP01000089.1, on the reverse strand, counting down.
ATACAAATCACAAATTTGTATAACCGACCAATTAACTTATTGTGCATGTGTTTGTTGTGATATTTGTTGTGATTAACTTCTGTATGCGCATTGCTAAATAAGAGGGTCGTCTAAAGCAGGGCCGATGAATTTCTGTGATTCACAGAAAACAGCAGAATTTATCTTAATCACAGCAAATCGCAGAAATTACGAACAGCATCACAGAACTACACAGAAATTACAAAATGACTACAAAAAATTTTACATAGTAAATCACAGAATTTGTCTTAACCAAATCACCGGCCCTGATCTAAAGTCATATTCGCACGTGATATTTTCGTGTAAATCAACCAACCAGAGTCGCAAAATTTATTTACACAGATCAGCCCGAAGTCAAAAAACAAAAAAAAAATGCAACATAAAAATGGCAGTCTAAACCTATTTCATAAAAATGTCGAGAGGAAGGCAATTTTACACTAAACAGGCTCTAACCCTAAATTTAACTAAAATTTCAAAAGATCCGTGGGCTATCCCCTAAATAAGGAAATAAATCAGAACAGCATCCAATAAAAATCTTTGATTTCATATATAATTACTGAATTATCACATCGAAATTTACTTGCGTCAAATTCGCCCATATGTATACATATGTTCTATAATTTATTCGCAGATTTTTAAATTTATTAATTTGTATTTGCTAAACTATTAGGTGGTAAGCACAAAGATATTAAATTCACATACACCAAGGGACGTGTCAGATATTAGCATAGATCAATTTACTATAGAACTCACCGCACTTCCTGAGATTCTGATTGCTTATATGTATATATTCAGACCTGAGATTTTGTCTACTTCCCCCTACCCTACGATATCAGCTGATATCTGATACTTCCCTTATTATTAAATACATGTAATTTATTATATTTTATTAAATCAATAATAGGTCGCACTGGTGAGATTATTATTTGCCATATCAAGCGAATTTATGAAATTGAACTAAAATTCTGTAACCAAATCCAATATTCAGTTATAAATTTAAATCTTGCACCATATTTATTTCAATCAGTATAAAGTCTCAAAAAGATTTTAGATCTGATCTATTTGAGATAACCCATCTTTCCCACAACCTAACCCATTTTGATTTACCTCATTATATTTAGAAATTTATATATAATAATGCAGTCTAATGTGGTGATATCGATTAGCATAATGAAATAATTATTACTTATTACTGTAGTAATCAATTTTTGAATTTTAGGATATTTCATAAATTCACCGCCGCAATAATGTTTTGTATAAATTTTAACATATTTTTAATCTTTACATGGCTTATTAGTGGGCAAGTATAAAATATAAATTTGTAATTGTTTATTTATCTAACTATATATAATTTATTTCTAAAATCCGTTATAAAATTATAGATTACAGTACGTATCGAATTGTTTTATGACGTATCAATTGATTTTTATTTAACCTTTGAATATAATTTTTTTTAAATTTCGTTTAATTAAATACCAGTCTGTAAGCATAAAAAATTTGTTACATAACTTTTAAATTTTTTTAAAATGGATGATAATATTTCTTAATATATTTTAATAGCTTGTTGTAAGTATTAATAGTGTTTATATTTAACACTATAAAGTTTATGCGAAAATATTAACATTACATTATATTATTAAATTACTAGCTAGTGAGTATGAGCTTTTGCCAAAACGCATGCTTTATAATAATTCACTTTATATTTATAGTTTTTAATTTAATTTTTTTTTAAATATTGTAATCCTAATATAATTACCAGAGCGTAGGTATCAAATTTATTATACCATTAACAATTGAATTTTTTAGAAAATTTATACAATTTAAATATGTTATTTATACTCATTTCTTTATTAAACTATTAGGGCCTAGTACGTATATACAATGCTACTTGCTTTATTATTTGCTTTTTAAACAATGCTTTAATATTTTTTATTAAATAGGCGGTAAGTATTGCATTAAGTTAAAAAATTACTTTTCAAATTTTATAATAATAACAATTTTTAAACGCTTTTTATTAATATCTAGGTGGTAAGTACAAGTTACTTATATTTATTTTTAAATTAGATTTATAATCAAATTTAATATATTTTTTTATCATATTTTGTAATTTTTGATTTATTAGTTTGTAAGTATAATTAAGCAATTTTAAAGTGTAATTTGCTAGCTTTATCATTAATTTATTATTCTATATGTATAAAATTCTAGATTGTAAGTTTAAATTTTAACTATCTTATTATTAAAATTTAAATAATCTACATTTTAATAATTGTATTATTTGTATACATTAAGGACATAGTAAGTATGATATTTAAATCATTTATATCATTTTAGCAATATATATTAATTATTAATATATATATTTGTTTAATGTTAAGATGTAAGTATAAACTTAAATTATTTATTTTATAATTTATATTATATGCAATACCAAATTTTTCTGATTCGTGTACCCGGTGATTTTTATTGCAACGGTTTTAAGACCCAATTTTGAATTATGTCAGGTACCTAAGTATAATTTTGGCATTCTTATATACTCGGGTGTATAAACTTGGGTGTATAATAAGCATAGTACTTTGGGTATAAAATGAACTTAGGAATATTCTGGGTATACATTTCAGGAATAGCTGTATTGGATAATTCATAACAAGAAATTTTTTTATCAGTTAATATTACTCATGTCGCATTGCTTCTCATGGAAGTGATATTAATATTGATGAAGAAAATTTCCAATTTTTTATCGTATACCCAATATTGTAAAGCGATTGTCAAAAATATTTTAAATAAATTTTATAGAGTTTAAAGTTACAGTGAGACCTCATTAAGTGCATGCTCTCAGTACCAGGCTTTAACAGCATGCACTTAGAGAACAATAAGAAAATGTTTATTTATTGAGGATATAAATATTTAGTTCAAAATTTGCGTGTGCATTGCATTTAGAGAATGTGTGTATTTATAGATAGTGCACTTAGAAAGGTTTCACTGTATTTGATCTGGTTTTGTTTTTTTTTCTTATCCTTTAAAAACTATTTTTTAGTATACTTTATACTAATATATATATTTTTTATATTTTTAAATTTTTAGAATGTATGTATAATGCTTTTTTTCGAAAAACAAACTATTTTTACTATAATAAGATGCTATCTTCACTATAGTCATATGGTTGGTAATTATTAAGATTAAAAAAATTTTATATAAAGTACATGGCATAAAAATACTCGAAATTTGTTTTTAATATAAAATTATAGAAAATATTTTGGCAATTTAATAAGGCTAAAATATTTTTTAAGGTTATAATATCTATGTCATATATTATTTATATCATCTAATTGTAATATGCAAGAAATTTATAATCAATAATCATGTGGGATATTTCAATTTATTGGTTACTGTGGTTAGTCAGTACAACTATAATCCTTTTTAAAATCAAACCGATTTACTAAAAATTTTATAGAATTGTTGGCAAAAATTTCTGCCATTATAAAAAGATTAAAGGCATTCTCAAGCGGCTTCTTTAGTAATTTGCTAGTGAACTAGATATTGCAATTATTCTTTATATCTGTAGATCACACCTAAGTATTTATCTGATTAATCAGATAATAATCAGATAATTGTTTAGTTAAATAGCTGCAAACTGTAATAATTGATTGAAATGCAAATGTTAGATTTTAACCAGTCAGAGCAATTTTGTAAATAAATGGTACAGTATAATTTTTATGAAGCTTTTTGGCAATCAGAACATTAGAAAACCTATTAAGGAAGATGCTTGAGAAATATTAAACATTTAAACTTATATAAAAAATAGTGATTTATAGTAAAAATAGAAATATTACTTAATTTAATCAATTACGATTTTAATAACCTTTTTTTTTAATTATTAGCATGTATTTGCAAAGTTTATTATTTTTAAGCTGGATTTTTACAACATAGCAAATTAATTTATTATTATCATTCTAATCTAATTTATATATATAATTTTTTTAGTATTATTAATTGGTAAGTGTAACTTCGTTAATAAATTATATTTAATTTAATAACTTATTAATTAATAATCTCTATTAATTAATGACTTTTATTAATAATTTTTTAGCTGGTATGTATAAAAATAGATTTTAATTATTTTTAAAATTAGCATCAAAATTTATAATTAACTATATTTTAGTAATAGCAAAACAAAGTAAAAAGCATATATCATATCATATTTCAAATTTATGTACTGTATTCACAATCAAGTACTATTATTTGATTAATTTATATTTTATACTAAACTTTTAATAACTTTATCAATTATAATTTTTTTAGACGGTATATATAAAAACAGACTATAATTATCTGTTATTTAAAATTTATGTTTACGTTACTTTTATTAACTGTTATTTAATAATAGCTATATTTCAAATTCAAGTACTATATTTACAATTAATTATTGTTAATAATTTCTTAAATATTTGCATTAGCAATATTAATTATAGAAATAATTTTTTTATCCGTATAAATTTGTTTTTATCATTACTTTATACACATATTATGCTATTTTATTATTACAATGGTTTTAAAAAGATATAATTTATTTATTTTATCCCTAATGTTTTATCCCTAATATTTAAATGATTTTTTATTAGAATAAAGTTTTTGAAATTTAAACAAGTTGATTTCAATTGCAATTTTACAAAAGTATATTTGCGTCTCAACTTTTGAAAAAAATTTTAGGATAAGTAGTTTTAAATATTGTATAGTTTAGTATTAAATCAGACAACAAAGTAATAAATTAAAATTGTGCATTCTAAAAAACTTCATTAAAAAAAGCAAGTATGTTCCATTATACCAAAACGTGAAAAAAGAGTTAAAATTAGAATCTTTGATCAAAAAAAGGGATACCAAAATGACATATGCTATAGACACGATTCAACTATTGATCGTATTTTATAATATTGAAAAAAAGAGTCATCGAAATACAGAACAATATAAAAAGTGTATATTCAAAAAATTCTCATTATATAAATCTAAGCTTTTTATATTTGCCAAAAGATTTTATATACAACTGTTGAATTATCAAAACGAATGACGTTCGTGTAGTTGCAGCAGTGAATTTATATAGTGTTGTCCAGAAAATGATAACCGAATTTTTCTTCTGGCTTACATATTATTTCAATATCTATTATACTTAATAATAATTAAGATTAACGGGGGGCAGGGACAGTGAAAATATTGATTTATGTTGATTATATGTAAATCAATATTTGGGATCTTTGCTAGGAAAATGACCTTCTGAGGCCATGTAGATTTTATAAACAAATTTAAATTTGCCAGCTATCCAATGATCCGATTCACATAAACTTTTTTTTATACTGTAGAGACTAGTGAGCTTTATGAAATAAAAAAAAAATCGTTTAAATTAAACTATTAGATAGCTAATAATTTTGAATTTTATTCATAAAATCTATATAACCTCGGAGAGTCATGTTCTTAGACCAAATTGTGGTCAAATCGATATTTTTACGACTTTATATACAGTGTAATTGTATGTGGATATGTGGCCAGAATTATTATAGTATTGGCCAAAATTAAGAAAGTTAAATTTAGAAATTAAGAAATCATAAAAATTTAAATTTTTTTAAAAAAATCCAATGAAATAAATTTTGGACATAAATTACTGATATTGGCTTATTAAAGGTTTAGGTCTTCATGTTCTTACGATTATGCTATAATCAATAAATCAACACAATAATTCATTTCTAAATATAACTTAAATCTATGCGGCTATGAAACGTGACTCTACAGTATAACATTAATTATTATAAAATCGAAATGATGCTGGAAAGTATAGAAAATATAATTTTATTACATAGGTCTGGGACTAAATATGGGAATGGGACCGAAATGTAAAACCTAAGAATAATTAGCATTGTAAGTCTCGAAATAATCTGTGCATTGAGGTTTCATGATTAACTTATTTCAAAAATAGATGGGTATTTAAAATTTTGATGAATTTTAGGGTTAAGGTTAAAGGCCTGGGATAGAGCAGGGTATAGTTTATGCCAAAATTTTGTGAGGTATTTTTTTTAGTTAGAACACCTAAGTGATTTCATAACCGAATTTTTGTATTATGGTCATTTTTTAAAAAACATAACATTCTACTGATCCTTGTATTACACTGCAGCTCATAACAAAAATAATGGTATTGGAACACCAGTAGTGTGATTTAACAATGCCGTTTAAAAGATCCTGATTTCTGTTTTAAAATTTAATTCAAAAAATTAAATATGTGTAGTCAGTGATAAAATTAGCTTTTTTGATAAATATTCACTGGTAAACGATTATGTAAATAAGAATATGTGTAGTCAGTGATAAAATTAGCTTTTTTTGATAAATATTCACTGGTAAACGATTATGTAAATAAGTACATATTTAAAAAAATAGAATCACTTCTTTTAAAATAAATACGTCACTTATTTTATTTGAAATCGGACGTAAAATCAAAACCATTGTTAATAATTGTTAGAAGAAACCTCGAGGTTTCGCCTGACAAAACTCGAACCTAGTTTTGTCTTTCATCAACTAAAATCTCAAATGACGAAAGGACGAACTGATGAAAGGTGACGAAACTGACAAAAAAGGTAGTGATAATAACAAATAGCAAGGGCGACAAAATAAAAAGAAAGAAGAAACAGATTAGACCATGCAGAGTTTATTTTTCGGTTTGCATAACCAGGTGTTTCAAAATTCCGGTCGCGCGTCAGATTTTTTTTTAAAATTAACTTTGCATGGCTTAAATTAATTCATGTTCATATCTAAGTTCACGCAAAGTTAATTCTTTGGTTTGCATAACATGAAGTCAGAAAATTTTTTGTTTTATCGAATGTATCGTGTAATTTCAGAAAATTAAGATCATCTTCGGGTGACACTAGAGAAAAAAAATGAAATAGCAAAAATTGAATAATTGGGCAATAGGAATTTAAAAAAGAATTTTTTTTTTGGAAAAATTGAGTCAGCGGGTTATGCAAAACGAAAAATTAACTTTGCATGGCCTATTTAAAATATATAGTTTATGCCAAACATGGCGTCGAAACGAAACCTACCCGAAACTAGTTTCGGAAGGGTTCTAATCCGAAACTAGTTTCGGATTTTTTTAAAAAAAATCGAAACCCCGAAACCCGAAACCCCGAAACTATAATCCGAAACCCAAACCTATAATCCGAAACTCAAATATAATATTGAAGCCTTTAAAATTTATTATATAGTTGATTTATTTTTAATGAACTAAAAATGTAAAATTATTTTTGAATAAATTATAACATTATATAGATCATTTTTTTAATTATGTTTTTTTTTCACTGCCTCAGTTTGTTTGGTTTTTTTTTAAGCTGGTCAACTTTATTTTTAATGTCATACTGTTATTACAATTGATTTCAAAATTCTAGGGCGATAGAAAAAATTGCCAATGATGAATCGATAAATATTTGATGACTTTTGATACCAACAATTTATTTAATTTTTTGTGGTAACTTAGATATAGATGTACTAATTATTTATTATTGCTTGATATTGTACCAGTTTTTACGTAGTAAAGTAAAAAAACTGATGCTTGCAAAATCAACCTTGATTATCAGAATATAAACTCCTGAATTATACCTTTCATGTTATACTTGTGAATCATAACAACAAAAAGGACTGCACGCATGCAATAAATTGTTGGATGCAATCCAGCCCAAATTGCGCTGGATATTCGAATTTCATTGTATTCTTTAAGGAGGTATATAACATACATAATATTCGAATGCCTTCTTTATGTCTTTTTTGACTCCTATTCCATTTTCATAACAAAGTCCGACATTATATATTCCATCAGCATGTTCCATATCTGCAGATTTTTGATAATAATAAAACACATCCGCTGTATCTTTTTCAACTCCTATTCCATTTTCATAACAATGTCCGACATTATATATTCCATCAGCATGCCCCATATTTGCATATTTTTGATAATATTCAAATACCTTCTTTAGGTCTCTTTCAACTCCAATTCCATATTGATAACAACGCACAACATTATGTATTCCATTTATATGTTCCATATCTGCTGATTTTTGATAATATTCGAATGCCTTTTTTATGTCTTTTTCAACTCCTATTCTATTTTCATAACAACGTCCAACATTATATATTCCACCTATATGTCCCATATCTGCAGATTTTTGATAATATTTGAATGCTTTCTTTATGTCTTTTTCAACTCCTATTCCATTTTCATAACAACCTCCGACATTATATATTCCGTCCACATGTTCCATATCTGCGGATTTTTGATAATATTCGAATGCCTTCTTTATGTTTTTTTCAACGTTTATTCCATTTTCATAACAACGCCCGACATTATATATTCCATCTATATGTCCCATGTCTGCAGATTTTTGGTAATAATAAAACGCTTCATCTATATATTTTTCAACTCCTATTCCAATTTCAAAACAACGTCCGACATTATTTATTCCATCAACATGTCCCATGTATGCAGATTCTTGATAATATTCGAATGCTTTGTTTATGTCTTTTTCAACTCCTATTCCATTTTCAAAACAACGTCCAAAATTATATATTCCATCAGCATGTTTCATGTTTGCAAATTTTTGACAATATTCGGATGCCTTCTTTATATTTTTTTCAACTCCTATTCCGTATTGATAACAACGTACAATATTATACATTCCATCTACGTGTTCCATATCCGCAGATATTTGATAATATTCGAATGCCTTCTTTACGTTTTTTTTAATTCCTATTCCATTTTCATATAAACGTCCAAGATTATATGTTCCATCGGCATGCCTCATATCTGCAGATTTTTGATAATATTCGAATGCTTTCTTTATGTCTTTTTCAACTCCAATTCCATTTTCAAAACAACGGCCAAAATTATATATTCCATCAGCTTGTTTCATGTTTGCAAATTTTTGACAATATTCGAATGCCTTCCTTATATTCTTTTTAACACCTATTCCGTATTGATAACAACGTACAACAATATATATTCCATCCACATGTTCCATATCTGCAGATTTTTGATAATATTCGAACGCTTTCTCTATATCATTTTCAATCCCTATTCCGTTTTCATAACAACGTCCAACATTATATATTCCACCAGCATGTCTCATATCTGCAGATTCTAGATAATATTCAAACGCCCGATATATATCTTTTTCAACTCCTATTCCAATTTCATAACAGCGTCCAACATTATATATTCCATCTACATGTCCCATATCTTGATAATATTCGAATGCTTTCTTTGTATCTTTTTTAACACCGATTCCATTTTCATAACAACGTCCAACATTATATATTCCATCTATATGTCTCATATCTGCAGATTTTTGATAATAATAAAACGCAAGCTCTGTATCTTTTTCAATTCCTATTCCATTTTCATAACAACGTCCAACATTAAATATTCCAACTGCATGTTCCATATCAGCAGATTTTTGATAATATTCGAATGCCTTCTCTAAATCTTTTTGAACTCCTATTCCACTTTCATAACAACGTCCGGCATTATACATTCCATCTATATGTTCCGCATCTGCTGATTTTTGATAATATTCAAATGCCATCATTATGTTTTTTTCAACTCCTATTCCATTTTCATAACAACGTCCAATATTAAATATTCTATTTACATGATTCATATCTACTAATTTTTGATAATAATAAAGCGCACCCTCTATATCTTTTTCAACTCCTATTCCGTATTGATAACAACGTGCAACATTATATATTCCATCTACATGCCCCATAACTGCAGATTTTTGATAATATTCGAATGCCTTCTTTATGTTTTTTCCAACTCCTATTCCATTTTCATAACAACGTCCGACATTATATATCCCACCTTTATGTTCCATATCAGCAGATTTTTGATAATATTCAAACGCCATCTCTATGTCTTTTTCAACTCCTATTCCAATTTCATAACAGCGTCCAACATTATATATTCCATCAACATGCTCCATATCTGCAGATTCTTGATAACAATAGGATGCTTTGTTTATGTCTTTTTCAACTCCTATTCCATTTTCATAACAACGACCAAAATTATATATTCCATCAGCATGTTTCATGTTTACAAATTTTTGACAATATTCGAATGCCTTCTTTACATTTTTTTCAAATCCTATTCCGTATTGATAACAACGTACAACATTATATATCCCATCTACATGTTCCATATCTGCAGATTTTTGATAATAACAAAACGCATTCTCTGTATCTTTTTCAATTCCTATCCCATTTTCATAACAGTGTCCAACATTATATGTTTCATCGGCATGTTTCATATCTGCAAAGTTTTGATAATATTTGAATGCTTTCTTTATGTCTTTTTCAACTCCTATTCCATTTTCAAAACAATGTCCAAAATTATATATTCCATCAGCTTGTTTCATGTTTGCAAATTTTTGACAATATTCGAATGCCTTCTTTATATTTTTTTTAACACCTATTCCGTATTGATAACAACGTACAACGTTATATATTCCATCTATATGATCCATATCTGCAGATTTTTGATAATATTCGAATGCTTTCTTTATGTTTTTCACAACTCCTATTCCATTTTCATAACAACGTCCAACATTATATATTCCATCTACATGTCCCATATTTGCAGATTTTTGATAATATTTGAATGCTTTCACCATATCTTTTTGAACTCCTATTCCATTTTCATAACAACGTCCGACATTATATATTCCATCTATATGTTCCATTTCTGCAGATTTTTGATAATATGCGAATGTTTTCTTTACGTCTCTTTCAACCCCTATTTCGTTTTCATAAAAATGTCCAAGATTATATGTTCCATCAGCATGTCTCATATCTGCAGATTTTTGATAATATTCGAATGCTTTATTAATGTCTTTTTCAACTCCTATTCCATTTTCATAACAACGTCCAATATTATACATTCCATCAATATGCCCCATATCTGCTAATTTTTGGAAATATTCAAAAAAAAAGAATATCTTCTCATATCTTTTGCAACTCCTATTCTGTATTGATAACAGCGCATAACATTATATATTCCATTTATATGTCCCATTTCTGCAGATTTTTGATAATATTTGAATGCCTTCTTTATGTCTTTTTCAACACCTATCCCATTTTCATAACAACGTCCAACATTATATATTCCATCCATATGTCCCATATCTGCAGATATTTGATAATATTTGAATGCTGTTTTTAAGTCTTTTTCAACTCCTATACCATTTTTATAACAACGTACAACATTATATATTCCATTTATATGTCCCATATCTGCAGATTTTTGATAATATTCAAACGCCTCCTCTATATCCTTTTCAACACCTATTCCGTATTGATAACAACGCACAACATTATATATTCCATTTACATGTCCCATATCTGCAGATTTTTGATAATATTTGAATGCCATTTTTATGTCTTTTTCAACACCTATTTCATTTTCATAACAACGTCCAACATTATATATTCCATCAGCAAATTTCATGCCTGCAGATTTTTGATAATATTCGAATGCTTTCCTTAAGTCTTTTTCAACTCCTATTCCATTTTCATAACAACGACCAATATTATACATTCCATCAGCATGTCCCATGTCTGCATATTTTTGGTAATATTCGAATACCTTCTTTAGGTCTTTTTCAACTCCTATTCCATATTGATAACAACGCACAACATTACGTATTCCATTTATATGTTCCATATCTGCAGATTTTTGATAATTTTCGAATGCCTTTTTTATGTCTTTTTCGACACCTATTCCATTTTCATAACAACGTCCGACATTATATATTCCATCAGCATGTCCTATATCTACAGATTTTTGAAAATATTCGAATGCTTTCTTTATGTCTTTTTCAACTCCTAATCCGTTTTCATAACAATGTCCAAGACCATATATTCCATCAATATGACCCATATCTGCAGATTTTAGATAATATTTGAATGCTTTCTTTATGTCTTTTTCAACCCCTATTCCATTTTCATAACAACGTCCAACATTATATAATCCATCAACATGCCCTATCTCTGCAGATTGTTGATAACATTCAAATGCTTTCTTTGTATCTTTTTCAACGCCTATTCCATTTTCATAACAACGTCCTTCCAAAATATCGTTGTTTAACTTTAACTTCTTACAAATATCATTGCATTTATGTTTTGCCAAAAAACATTTTTGTATTCCACTCTTTCCTAAGTTTGTAATTCCAAATCTTAATAAATCAGCACAGTGTATAACTGGATCTGTTAACAAGAACTCATTATGGAGATCAGCACCTTGTAAGTCATAAACTACCAAATATCCTTCAGTATAATTATATGTGAAATGAGCAAATGCCTCGAGAATGGAATGAAATTCTGTAATTAGACCACTATTCACATTAAATTTTTTAAATTTTGCATTACTGATATATTTTTCTACAGAGTAGTAAGTATTTTCTGTCTCATCATATAAGACTTTTACATCAATAAATGTAACTTTTTTATTAATACCAACCCGCTCTTTGGCTATATTGAATTTGATTGAAAAAAAATGCGCAATATTAAATATTTCCACTGATTCTAAATATCTTTCTATTGTACCTATTTTAATGTCGTGATACTTTTTTATCACTAATTTATTAGCTTGTCCAAAGCTTGTATCAAGTGCGAAATAAGCATATCGTTCAGCACCAACAGAGAATGGTGCGGTGCAAGTTTAAAAAAAAATATGTCTTGTTCTATAAAGTTTGAATTAATAAAATAATATTCGTCTTTAACTTCAGCCAGAATGCTAGGTGGGATACAACATAAAAGTTTTCCTGTTTTTTTCTGGATGAATAGTCCAATCAGGTTCGTGTGGATTAATTTGAAGTTTTTTTTGTTGCAAAGAGTATATGCTTTCCGAGTTTCTTAAAGTTGTGGTTAGTGTAATAGAAGAAAAAATGGCTGAAGAAGTAGCTTTGCAAAACTTATCAACTAATACCTCAGGATTATTTCCCATAATCATAAGATCAAATACTGGAAAGTCTCCAATTATTTCACGAAATACATTAAGCATAACATCAGTAGAAGCATTGATTTTTCCAAAGTAGTATAAAATTTTTTTTAATTTCATTTTCTTTAGCACACTTTCTGCAGTTAGACCATTCGGGTCACCGTCTGGATAATTATCATATGATTTGGTAAAACGACGACCATGTGGTGGCGCATCACCGATATGAATAAGAATACGAGTGGCATTGCTCCAAGTCATCTCAGTTATTGCAGCATTAAGACCACCCAAGACATCTTCTGGTTCATCACCGCCACCTTTATCAATCACTTTATTGGTTATATATGTTTTAAATTTTTCGAGAGAGTTAGTAAAATCAAAAATTTGTAAACGATCATTCTGATCAATATGATCACGATAGCCACAGAAACCAACCCAGAATTTAATATTTGAATTATGGCTGTTTACATAACTAGCCACTTTTATTATATGTTCCTTCGTTGCTTCAATATGCTCAGACATAGAGCCTGTACAGTCCAGAACGAAGCAAAGATCAAAGTTCATTGAATCTTCAATATTAATGATTGCCTTTGACACATCATTTTCTCTGTTTTTTCGTAAATATGAAACTCTATCTATTAATGTTGATTTACTACTACTAATCTGGCCTACTTCATTTTCGTAACGCCTAAGACGTTCTTCTAAAAGTTTCATATTGTTTGTGCTAAAATCGGTTCCTGTTTTTTTGATTCATCTTATAAACATCGATGTTTTAAAACAATTTAGTATAATTCTTTTGTGTAAATTAGATGAGTCCTGTTTTTATTGTACGAATTTAGATGGTAAATAAATACATTTTGGATCTACTGCATAGTTATGTTACAACTAGAATAATCATTTTACAATTGGTGCTTGGATGAGGATGCTACACTCTGTGGATGGTTATACGACATTTGTCTCAAAATTCCGGGTCGGAATGCGGTTGGCCAGGAAGATCCTTTTTATAACACCCTAAAAAATTTTCGATACATTGTTTAGCAGATCTTTTGTGGATCAAGTTAAAAAATTTCATAAATGTGGTTGTATTAAGAATTACCATCACTTTAAATGAACATTATGCAGTACTATGAATATAAAAGCATAACTTTGAGCTTTATAAAATTATCAAGATATCTTTAGAGGTAAGTTAGTCATGACATAAAAATGTCTCATTCAGATTTCCGACCGTATCTGGCCATACGTGATCATCGAGATAATTAAATGTACTTACAAAAGATATGTACGTTCGTACGTACAATACGTACGAATTAAAGATTTCTATTTTTGAAATTTGGAAATCTTTGGTTTGTACGTATATCTTTTGTAAGTACTTTTGATCATTTTGATTATTATATTAATTTCAACATGGTCGGAAATTACGTTTTTATACTTACCCTATCTTCAGCAAATATTAATAATGTTGACATCTTATTTCAACTTTTGCTGCATTATTTTCGATCCAGTTGTGTAATTTTGGATGCTACGTTTTAAAAAAGCAAAAGTTTGCAATTTTCAAAAAATTTATTTTATTTAATTTGAATAAATATAATTTAAACTCGCCAAAAAGGTTTCTATAGATTACCAAAAGCTAATTATAATAAAATAATTCACAAATGAACTCGAAATAGAAATATTATTTATTATCTATATTTACTCAATTGTTTATATCCATTTGTGTTAAGAACTTTTTTAGTGAAAATCTATTAATTGGCAACAGTCTTTACATTTCATTTATGTTGGGTAAGTCGAAAATTTAATCAAGGTGTTTAACTGTTGTCATTGCAAATATTGATCAAACGATGTGCTGTTATGGTAATGATTAAGCACCAATCACTAATTGTAATCGGAAAGTTATTAAAACAGTTGTAATCCAATTGTTCTTGAAGAATTGGGTCAAATTACTACTTACAGAATTTATGCGATCATATTATTGATACGAATACATTTTAAGTTAATTATATTTTTGTTATGAAACATAAATTTTTATTTAAAGCAATCTTTATTTTGATAAATTATTTTAGCCTAAGATGTCAATTTAAAATACTATTTTTTGTTTCTGATTTGGTTATTAAATATTTTGAATGAAAACCTTCATATATTATTTCACAAAATGACTATGATCTTTTATATTGCTGTACTTCATTAACACAATACTGTATATGCTTAGAGATCGATGTTAGTTATTGGGAAAATTAGAACATAAATTACTGTTATAAAATGAAAATGAATAGTCATTTATCTGATTGAAATCAAACATTAATAAAATTTATATAAAACTGATAAGATCCATAAAGTAAACTATATAAAAAACTGTTAAGTTTATTATAAGCAACTTTTAATCTCAATAATCATGCAAATCTCATATATGATTGGTTTAAAAATTTTTTATCTATAATATAATAAACTGTTGTGGAATTTGGACCATTTTGACCATACATAATGACATATGCATAAATAAACTTCTTGATACTGGTATTTATTTAATTTCTCCTCCAATTTACCATTGGTCTAATGAAATCTCAATTTTCATTGGTAATTCACTGATCAGATAGTAGTTATTGAACAATTGCTTCGCGATTGTAATTTTTGTTTTATTTATTTATTTTTTTAAAATATTTCTTTTCATTTTGTTAATACTAACTTTTGGCGATTCACTTGAATTTAACACTCCTTACAAACTGATTAAACCATTATAAGAGCTCTTTTTACAACACTTCAATTCTTAATGAAATATAATAATTAATATTGAATGAATAAAGAAGTTTTTGCTTGAGCAACTAGTACGCATATAACGATAATATTTAAGCAAATTTTTATTTGTTTATTCTATTTCTATTTTATGCAAAATTTTTTCATCACATTGCAACGTTTATATTAATAAAGTATAGAATAAAGAACTTTTTACTTGACAACTAGTAGATAATTATTTAAGTACATTTTTTTATTAATTTAAAAATTGCATTTTAATTCTATGAAATTTTTACTTCACTTTTGTAATCGCATAACCAAAAAGATGCTTATAACGATAAGTATTGAAATGAGTTAATTGAATTTTATTTTTTTGACCTGGTGGCAGTGCTAAGGGTGGTGTGATCCATTTTATCCAATTGGATATAGTATTTCATATATTCAATCAGAACTTTGGGGAGAAATTAGGACTCCCTTGATACAATATGATGTGAATGAACTTTGCTATTTGCATGAACGAAATATATAATAATTTAAGCATACCATTGTAGAACCGTATTTGTTGTGTTTGGTAAGAATGCAAATATAAACGCTCTGATCTGTGAGTGTCATCCATAATAAAGTATTGTTTATATTTATTGTCATTACAGTAATTAATTTTATTTTGCTTGTTCATTTCAAGTAGTTAATTCTTGCTTAAGTTGTTTTAATTTAAAAAATCTACTTAAGTGAATTCCATTAAGTTTCCCTTTAAATTTTACAAGCGTTTAGGTGCAATAATTAAAATCATTTGAACTGTCTTATCGTGTAAGACTTTTACATTATAAATGTAATTTTTTTTTTATTAATGCCAACAGTATTGCGTCTATATTAAATTCTGTTGAAAAAAATAAGCAATATTAGAGATTTCTACTGTTTCTACCAAGATTGTGCCAAGTGCAAAATAAGTACACCGTTCAGCACCAATAGAGAATGTTGAGGTGCAAGTTTAAAAAATATTTCTGTTCAATAAAGCTTGAATTAATAAAATAATATTTGTCTTTAACTTCAGCCAGAGTTCTAGGTGGAATACAACATAAAAATTTTCCTGTTTTCTCTGGATGAGTAGTCCAATCAGGTTCGTGTGGAAGTTGTTTTTGTTGCAAAGAGCATATGCTTTTAGAATCCTTAATGTTGTGGTGAGCGTAGCAGAAGAGAAGATGGCGAAGAAGTAGCATTACAAAACTTATCTACTCATGCCTCAGCATTATATTTCGTAGTCATAAGATCAAATACAGGAAACTCCTCAATGATTTTGCGAATTACATTAAGCATAACATCTATAGAAGCCTAATTTTTCCAAAGCAGTATAAAAATTTTTTTTAATTTTCTTATACACATTTTCTTCAGTTAGACCATTCGATCGCATCTGGATAATTGACTAATAAAGTATTTTTTTAAATATCTAGACTGTACGGTATAAATGAAAGATATGCATACTTTTGAAATTTTTCCTTCTAATGGTACAAACTCTCTCCATGTACATACTAGACTCGGGGTCTATTATAGGTTTAAAATTGGTGAAATGTAACAGTTTACGGTATATAGCCATTTTAGCCATGCTGTACTTTATTTATTTATTATTTATTAGGTAGTACTTTGTATCATCGGGTCTATATTCGGATTTAACATATATCTAAAGTACGTAATAATATAGTTGTACTTGAGTATGTATTATGAATCATAATTGGGCCTAAATTATGGAATTATGGGGATCTAATTTCGAGGGATGCCAAATAGTATATGCATAAAAATATCGATTAATTATAAAAATGAGAAAGACAGTAAATAATTAAACATTTAAAATCATAATCTGTTAACATGGAACAAGCTGTTACAGTATATAATAATGGCTATTTCTACAATGATGGAATTGGAGTTGATAAAGATGAGTGTAAGGTATTTGTTAATTATCTAAAATCAGCCGAAATGGGAAGTGATAGCGGAATAACTCAAGTTGGTCATTGCTATCGAACTGGTACTGGAGTTGAAAAGAATGGGCATAAGGCATTCATCTACTACCAAAAATCCGCCAATAAAGGAAACTTAGATGGAACGTTTTACCTTGGAATTTGGAATTGGAGTCAAAAATGATAAAGCATTTAAGGGGTACCGCCTCTAAAGGGGTAAAAAATTGCAGATCTTATAATAAACAAAAACGGAAATTCATATGTTTTTTTTATAGTACAGGAATCTAGCTTGCTTACATATAAAAGTATTTTTTTATTATGTAAACTTTCTTTTAGTTCTAATAAAGTTGTAGAACTAATTTTTCTGATTCTAATGGCGGTAAAATCATTAAAATTAGTCAGATAGATCACGAGGTATGGTTTGGTTTGATTTTTTACTATAGGGGGTTTTCTTAAGAACGGAATCACGCGGGATTCCATTTCTATATAGGGCAATTAGTAAATCTCAGCCGATTTTTATTATGAATTTTATACCCTTCAACTGCGGACTACCTCTTAACTATTATAAAAAATCGGCTGAAATGGGACAAGCTATTGGAATATATAACGTTGGTCGTTATTATGAAAATGGGAATTGGGATTGAAAAGGATAAGCATAAAGCCTTTACTTATTATAAAGAATCTGCAGAGAAAGGATATGACATTGCAATGAATAATGTAGGCTATTTTTATGAAAATGGAATCGCGTGGAAAAAGATGAGCACAATGCATTCATAAATTATCAAAAATCTGCAGAAATGGGAAATGCTCCTGGAATGAATAATGTTGGCCGTTGCTATGGAAATGGAATTGGGATTGAAAAGGATGAATATAAAGCATTCACTTATTATCAAAAATCTGCAGAAATGGGAAATGCTCCTGAAATGAATATTGTTATGAAAATGGAATCGGAATTAAAAAGGATGAGCATAAAGCATACATTCATTATAAAAAATCTGCAGAAATGGGTAATGCTCCTGGAATAAATTATGTTGGTCTTTGTTATGAAAATGGAATTGGAGTTAAAATAGATAAACGTGAAGCATTCATTTATTATCAAAAGTCAGCAAAGATGAAGAATGTTTTTGGAATATTTAGCGTTGGCTATTTTTATGAAAATGGAATCGGTGTTGAAAAAGATGAATATAAAGCATTCATACATTATCAAAAATCTGCAGAAGTTGGAAATGCTTCTGGAATGAATAACGTTGCTCTTTGTTATGAAAATGAATTGGGATTGAAAAGGATGAATATAAAACATTCACTTATTATAAAAAATCTGCAGAAATGGGAAATGCTCCTGGAATGAATATTGTTGGTCGATGTTATGAAAATGGAATTGGATTGAAAAGGATGATAATAAAGCATTTACTTATTATCAAAAATCTGCAGAAATGGGAAATGCTCTTGGAATGAATAATATTGGTCGTTGTTATGAAAATGGAATTGGGATTGAAAAGGATGAATATAAAGCATTCATAAATTATCAAAAATCTGCAGAAATGGTAATGCTCCTGGAATGAGTAACGTTGGTCGTTGTTATGAAAACGGAATTGGTGTTAAAATAGATAAACATGAAGCGTTCATTTATTATCAAAAGTCAGCAGAGATGAACAATGCTTTTGGAATGTATAGAGTTGATCACTGCTATGAAAACGGAATCGGTATTAAAAAGGATGAATATAAAGTCTTACATATTATCAAAAATTAGCAGGAAAAGGTGATGCTAATGGAATGAATAATGTTTGTCGTTGTTATGATAATGGAATTGGGGTGAAAATAGACAAACATGAAGCATTCATTAATTATCAAAAGTCCGCAGAGATGAATGATGCTGTTGGAATATATAGTGTTGGTCACTGCTATGAAGACAGAACCGGGATTAAAAAGAATGAGCATAAAGCATACATTCATCATATGGGCGGATTTTGTGAATTTGGTGATTTTTACGAATAAGATCTACCAATCAGGTAAATAAAATAGTGATTATTCCGAATTTGTATTACATTAAATTGGCGTTTATTGGTTGATATATTTAGTACAATAAGCACAATAGTAAAAATACTGTTTCTTTTTACTAAGCCCCGGGTTTTGTTTGTTAATATTACGAGTTGAAAATCCTATATTTATGTTCAACAAGATCCCAAATTCAAAGATCCCGCGACAATTTTTCAAGATCCCGCGAATTGCATAACTTTCTCTAGTAACAATGCAAAAAGGTTCACAGTGTAAGAATACAGGACCGTGCACAATTTATGGCAAGGCTGACCTAAAAGAAAGTTTCACAGACTGACACCGATGCTTTTGCCAAAAGTTATGCAAGGTCAACCTGCATCAAAATTAAAGATTACACTTAAATTAGATGACCAATTATACAAACATTATTGTGAGTTTGTGGTATTTGACAGAAACCTTTCAAGCCCGTATAAAAAATGGAAAAGTGGATCAAACTTAACTTATGAAAAGCACATTAACATTCACAAAGATGAAAAGAAGGAATTTGAATGGTTCTTAGAATCTGCTGGAGATAGAAATTCCAATAAACAATTAAATATTGGGAAGTGCTATCAAAATGACATTGGCATCCCTAAAGATGAAAAAAACCATTCAAATGGTACTTGAAATCTGCCAGTAATGGAAATTCAGACGGGCAATTAAATGTTGAAATTTGTTACCAAAACGACATATGCATTCCTAAAAATGAGAAGAAAGCATTTGAATGGTATTTGAAATCGGCCAGTAGTGGAAATTCAGAAGGGCAATTAAATGTTGGAATTTGTTATCAAAATGGCATAGGAATTTCTAAAGATAACAAAAAAACATTTGAATGGTACATAAAATCTGCTAGTAGTGGAAATTCGGATGGACAATTGGAAATGTTGGGAATTGTTATCAAAATGGCATAGGTATTTCTAAAGATGCAAAGAAAGCATTCGAGTGGTATTTGAAATCTGCTCTTGGTGGGAATTCAGATGGGCAATTAAATATTGGAAATTGTTATTGTAATGGTATAGATATCCTTAAAAATGAAAAAGAGGCATTGGAATAGTACATAAAATCTGCTAATAACAGAAATTTAGATAGAAAATTAGAGGTTTCTAATAAACAAAATATTAGAAAATGGTTTCTTTCAAGTCTTCAATCATTATCGGGACAAAATCACTGATTTTTGGCTTTTGGAAAAGACTCTAAAAAAGAACTTTCAGCATCAATCACACAATATCAGTTAACCGCGAAAAATAAAATGCCAATTGTTCACATACATAAAGCTCAATTTGGCTTTAATAACGAAACAATTAACTTAAATTACCAACCATTTAAAGAAAAAATTGAACTTCCTAAACTAGATGCTACTGTTCAGGCATGTTATGAGTCCTTACTGTCTAGAGACGGTTATTGTCAATTGGCTAGTGTGAAGCCCTAGCTCATTCGTGAACATCATATTACTACACGACGAATCAAAATAACAAAATTCAATAAACAAGACAATTAAAATCAGAACTTTTAATATTGATAATCAAAGCAGTCAAAGTAATCAAGCCTGTATTTATGGTGACAAAATAGTAGTTGATCAATGCGAAATTGAAAACGGTGCTTATAGGTCGATCAGATCTATTTTAACTGTACTTCTTCCTATTTGAAAGCGATCTTCTCCACCTATTCTTGTCCCAGGAGATATGATTAATCTAAAATTTGGAGGTGATAAACAGAATGTTGGTCAGAAGAAAAACCATGTAATGATGACAGTTTGTCTTCTAAATGAAGGCAAAAAGGTTCTAAAATCTAATAATCAGTATTGGTAAGTTTACAACAAATGAGTAAGTTTAATATTTAGTTATAAAAGTTTAATTAATGTAATTATATGTAGGACAAGAAAAGTATGACGCTTTGATGAAGGTTGGACGTATCTTT
The DNA here is from genome assembly GCA_003550325.1 of Gigaspora rosea. Classification (NCBI taxonomy): domain Eukaryota; kingdom Fungi; phylum Glomeromycota; class Glomeromycetes; order Diversisporales; family Gigasporaceae; genus Gigaspora; species Gigaspora rosea. The sequence continues at coordinate 429,738 of QKWP01000089.1, read as the reverse complement.
GAGCATGGGCTCTTCAATCTCAAAAATAATAGTTTTATGGATAGTGATAGTATTTAGTAGGTCATAGAGTTGTATTTCTGTAGGGATTGGAAATTTATGTACATTATAATAGGGTTAAAGTAATTGCGATGCAGAATTACAATGGGATACGGATCAGATTTGGCTAAATACTGGCAATTCTAAAAGTAAGTTACATATTTTTTTAGAGCATTTATAGAATTAGAGATGGAGTGATTTCAAATCATGCATATTTTGAATTATGTGCATTAATACATTTACGATAAAAAAAAATAAGAAAAACAAAAGCTGCTCGATATGTAAGTATTGAGGTCTTATCATGCGACTGAACATGTGACATACCCGATTATGTCCGGTCTAATGATTGATCAGTTGATCGATCAGTAATGTGTTTAAAATAAAGTAATGGGAAAGTTTAGAAAATTAATTGAGTAAGTATGAGATAATGGATTAATTGATAAGGTACGTGGAAGAAAGAATATTGCACGATACTAAAAAACTGCATAAGTAGAAGAAAATACCCAAATATTTCTGTAGTTATTTAGTTCCCAAAATAAAAGACAAAACAAATGCACGTGATTCAGCACTGATAAGATGGCAGAAAAGACTAAACACCTCCCTAATATCAAAAATATTTTGTCATTCTAATGTCTGTGAAATCTTTTGCCTTAGCTTTGTTTAGAAGCAACTACTTTTCTTTATGCTCACCGGGAATCTTGCGTTGACATAATTACTTTGCTATTGTTTTTTATTGCTTAAAATAGCATCAGCAAGTTGAAAAGATTTGCTGGCTCATGACAAAAAAAGATAAAAACCAAACCCTTTCCCCTTTGTGAAGAAAAAGATAAAAACCAAACCCTTTTCCTATTGCGAAAACATAATTTGTTTTGTCTCTAACTACATGCGCAGTTCTCTAAAATTGTGTGTTATTTTTCTTCTTTTTTTTCTTTTTTGGCTATCGTCCTGACAGGGCTATCAAGTGTAATTGCAACTAGAAAAGACTGTCATCCCAACAGGTCAAATCCTTAATTAATTACCTATCAGCCTCCATTCTTATATGGTTGTCATCCCGATAGGCCATTTTTAAAGAAATTACATTTGTCTCACATGGTTTGCAGACAGTTCATAGCATCAGCTCGGCTACTTCCTTAAATTTTCAAATATCCAGTTGTCAATTTCTTACAAATTGCTAGTAAATACCCACGCCACTAACCAACCAACTATCTATGTGAGTAAGACCAAACACAGCCTAGTGGTAAGTGGGTAGGTACTATCAATAAAGCTAGACTAATATCGAGCTAACAGCAAAGACAAAAGAGGTAGAATCATTTCTATCTTTATTCCTCTTAAATAACCACTCTTTATGACCGCATATTAACTTAACCATCCGTTAACCCTTATTAATACATCATACATATTTCACACTTAAATTCATCACTCCTGTCATCAAACCTTTAAACCTTACCCATTGATAACCCTGTATTAAGGGCCCAGATTAAGATCTCGTGACAAAAGGATGCCCATAGTGTTCCTATGAACCTGAACTGAACTGAACTTAGGTCAATTTCAGGTTCAGGTTCAGTATTGAACCTGAACCTAAACATTTTTTAAAACATGCTCAGGTTCAGGTTCAGCATTGAACTTTTAAAGCTAGTTCAGGTTCAGTTCAGGTTCAGTACATAAGTTCATGAACATGTTCAGGTTCAGTCTGGTGTTCATATGAACTAGTGATTCTAGGTTTGGGTCCGGGTTTGGTCTGGTCCAGACCAAACTCAAACTCTAAATTTTATTATTAAAACTTTATACTAAACTCAAACTCAATCATAAGTTTGGTTAGGCTAGTCCAAATTTTGCAAATTAGTTTGAGTCTGAATAAAAATATGTGTATTTTTTGATACTGAACAAACTTACTTAGAGTGAGAAGTATAAATTAGTTAGTAAAATTTAGAGAATCATAGCATTTTGTATAATTTTATTAATAAAATCATACAAATTTCTATGATTCTCTAAATTACTAATTGATCATAACTTCTTGCACTAAGTAAACTTGTTAAACACCTAAAAATACATCAAATTGGCATATTTTATTTTACTTTTCTTAAAATTTGAAGAAAAGATGCTTAATTTTGGAAATTTTTATCAATAATTCAAAATTAAGCATCTTTGATGCAAATTTTTAGGAAAATAAAATAAAATATACCGAAATGATGTATTTTTTGGTGCTAAACAAGTTTAATTAGATCAAGAAGTTACGATCAATTGGTAAAATTTAGAGAATCATAGCATTTTGTATAATTTTATTAATAAAATTATACAAATTTCTATGATTCTCTAAATTTTACTAATTGATCGTAACATCTTGATCTAAGTAAACTTGTTAAGCACCAAAAAATATATCAAATCAGCATTTTTTATTTTATTTTCCTTAAAATTTGCGTCAAAGATGCTTAATTTTGAATTTTAATGAAAATTTCCAAAATTAAGCATATTTTCTTCAAATTTTAAGAAAAGTAAAATAAAATATGCCGATTTGGTGTATTTTTTTGTGCTTAACAAATTTACTTAGTGCAAGAAGTAATGATCAATTAGTAAAATTTAGAGAATCATAGAAATTTGTATAATTTTATTAATAAAATTATACCATGATTCTTTAAATTTTACTAATTGATTCTAACTTTGTTATTTAGGTAAATATGTGCATATATTATGAACCTGAACATGTTCATGAACCTTGAACTGAATCTGAACTGAACTTTTTTTAAGTTCAGGTTCATGTTCAATAATTTTAAGTTCAGGTTCAGTTCAGTATTGAACTTTTCGAGTCGGTTCAGGTTCAGGTTCAGGTTTATTGAACCTGAACCTGAACCTCTATTGAACTGAACTGAACTTCGGAACCCTAGATGCCTGTGACTTCGTTTACAGTATCAACAGGGCAGGGAGGGTCGATTGAACCAGAACGAATATCAGTTTCATAGAAGAAACAAGGAGAAACAAGACTATCTTCTACGTACCTCATCAAAAGCAGAACCCTAACTTATTACCTCAACTTCTTCAATCAATTTCTTCATTATTAAAAATTAAAAAAAATCGATAAAGAAGGATTTGGCTCTGTATATTCAGCAACCTGTTTCATGGCATATGAAAAGTTGAAACAATTAAGGACGGTAATAATGATATTTACAAAAGAGCATGTAAATTTCCAGTACCGTTGCACTCAAGACATTGGCCAGTTCTATGGAAAAATAATAATTCTTTTTTATTATCTTATTTTGTCGCATCTCATGAGAATTACTTCATATTTACCTAACATTACTATCGATTAATTAATCGATCATCAGACCGAACATAATTGATCATGTCACATGTTTGGTCTCGTGATGATTCAAGACAGAAGCTGTCTCAATACTTGTATATCGAGCATCTTTTAATGCACACGATTTGGAATCATGTGCATGCATGAAGCCTATCTCTATATAGGATTTATTATTATTTTTTTTAATTTTCTATTATTAGGTACGAAAAAACTATCCTTGTTTTCAGCAATTAATCAAAGCCATTACATTTCTGATAAATTACATTTGCTTTTACATATATCTGATATATTAATAGAATGTTTCTTTAATGATTTAATTAAAAAAAATTTTGAAAAACAAATCAAACCAATTATCGAAGCTGCATTTAAAGACCTCACAATTTGGTTCAAATTTTTTAAGTCAACAAAAAGCAAATGGAACTGGATGTTGTTGATGGGTCCCAATAAAAAAAATGTTAGAAAGATTTCTAGTATCACAATTTATTTCTGGTAAACAAGAAAGAGATACAATTGTGGCATGGATTTTATTGATTATATAAGGTTTTATAACAATTATAACTTACTGATCAGGAAATCTATCAATATAAAATTGATACAGAAAACTGGATTCAAACCTTTTGTCATCCATTACAAGGTTCTATAAATTCTTTACAAAAATGTGGAAGTCAGTTATTACCCTATATATACATATATTTGCAAAGCATGTATCTTTATTTATGCAACAATTAAAAATGGAAGGTCTTTCTTTAAAAATTTTTTCTACCTTGGGCATAGAAAAAAAATCACGAGCAGGTAATAAAGCTTTAGATAAATTATATTTGCAATATGTATTTTTTTGATAAATTATTATTACCGATAGGTTCGATTGTTTTTTGAAGGCATGACCATAGAAAATGGAAGCAAAAAAACTCTGTTGTTTATGATATAATGTCTTTCAAAAATCAACATCTTTTTTATTTAATGAATAATACTCCCACAAAAATTACTATCTGGAATATTAATGTTAACAATAAAAATGATGAAGAAAATTTATTAAATTAAAAAAAAACAGCACTAGGATGGATGATTAGAAATAAAAATATCAGCAATTGTATTAAAGACTACGATGATATAATAGATTAGATAACGTTTAAGGTTTTGAGAAGTAATTGGATTTTACAATATAAGTAGTCTCTATAACTGTATTTTTGTCCCCATGACTATTGTAATTTTTGATAAACCAATTTCGCTGCTCATAGTAGTAGAATGTGATTTTTCTTGGTATTGCTAATATATTCACTATTTTTTTATTAATATTACGTTTTTTTAGATTCCAAGAAGGCTGACTATATATAACAATTATCGATTATAATTAGTAATAATCGATAAAGTAAAAAATCGATTAATATTTGATAGTATAAAAAAAATTCGTAAATTTTAATTAAAATTTACAAATTTTTTTAACTTACTAACCCGGATCTATTAATTAGTTTTTAAGATTATCATATAGATTTAAATTTAGTGGTATTTTTTTTAATAAAAGGAAAGTTGAGCTATCCAATTATAGTATTTTTAGATTCTATAGGATCTATTTTTTATTACACTTTAAACTAAACAGTCATTTTAAGCGAATTTTCTTTATATATATTAAATAAACTATTAAAAATAATTGAATTCGTCCTGTAATAAATCCCTTATCCACCTAACGATTTTAATCATTTATTCTATTTAAGCATGTTATCCATAATTAAAAAGTTAACTGCAAGTAGCACTCTTACTTGACGATAGCGAACCTAATTGCATATAGTATATTATCCTTAATCAGGTTTCTGTCATTTCGATTTGTCACTTACAATAGAATTTCAAAACTAATAGAAGCAGACATAGTTAAATATTAAATTAATAATGTAATAAAGATACTGTAGTATATATAATTACTCTTACCATATCTGCCAGATTGGTTTTTTCTTTTTTATTTTGATTGCCCATATTATATTTGTTATGTTGATTATTCTGCACTTTATTATACTCTTGAACAATAACTTGCATATATGATATCAGGATGTTCTTTACTGAAACTTAAAAAAAAGTATGTATGTTTTTATAATAAAATAATAATATTTTGAAAATATAATAAATATGCTTTTATATAAAAAAATATTTTAATAATGTTTTTATAATATATTAATAATATAATAAAAATTTTAAAAATAAAATAAAAATTTAAATCTGTTTCAAAAATATTATAAAATTATTATAAAAACATTATTATTGTATTTTAAAAATAGTTTAAAATAAATTGTTTAAAAATATTTTAAAATATTATTTTAATATTATTAAAAATATTATAAAAACATTATTGCTATATTTTAAAAATACTTTAAATAAATTTTTTAAAAATGTTTTTAAAGCATTATTTTAATATTATCAAAATTATTATAAAAACATTCTTATTATATTTAAAAATAACTTTAAATAAAGTTTTAAAAATGGTTTTAAAACATTATTTGAATATATTAAAAATATCATAAAAACATTATTATTATATTTTAAAAATAGTTTAAAATAAGCTTTTTAAAAATGTTTTTAAAACTTTATTTTAATATTATCAAAATTATTATAAAAACATTATTATTATTATTTAAAAATAACTTAAAATAAACTTTTAAAAATGTTTTTAATACATTATTAAAAATTTGTAAAAATATTATTATTATATTTTAAAAAAAAATTTAAATAATTTTTTTAAAATATTTTTAAAACATTATTTTAATATTATTAAAAATATTATAAAAACATTATTATTATATTTTTAAAATATATTAAAATAAGTTTTTTAAAAATATTTTTTAAACCAAATTTATTTTTAAAAAATGCTTATATCTCGTAATTTTGCTTATGAAACCATCCTTCGTATTTTAACAAAAAATCTTTTTTGCAATATTTTGGGGTAAACACATTTGTCTAAATCATTATATTATTGATTTGTTTTATTTATATTATATTTCATATTATAAAATATATTATAATATAATATATTTATATAATATAAATATTTATATTATACTATAAATATGAAATTTATTTAGTTTAATAATGTTTTAAAAATGTTTTTATTAATATTACTAAAACAGTTTTAATATATATTATTTATATTATTATTATTAACTTATAACTAGTAATTATTATGTTTTTTAAAATATAATAAAAACATAATAGATATATAATCATAATATTTTTAATTTTTTTATAGTTTCAGTAAAGTTCTTTTAATATTATAAAAAGCTCTAGAATTTTCATATCAAAGAAAGGTAATAAGGCAATATATAATGGATTAATATCAAATAATATGTGTAATTATTAACAATATTTATTCAATGTAAATAAAAATAGATAGCACCAGATGTTATATATTTTATCAAAATATTTGAGTTGATACGAATTCTATTTTTAGTCACAATTTTCAGGTAATTTTTATTTGATTTTATGCAAAAAAAAATCTTCTATATAGCTGACTTCTATTTCAATTGATGATTATATTGACTGCTAGTTGCATAATTTAATATTTTCTTATTAGAATTAAAAAAAAATAAAATAATAATATACTTAAATAATTATCTTAGTATTTCTTATTAAGTTGTTAAAAAGGGACATGGGGTAATATAAATCTATATTTTTTAAAGAATTCTTATTTGGATCCATATCATGAACTTGTGGTGGGTTTAGTGCTTGTGAATTCTCTTGATTCGTTTGAGTTACAGTGGGTCTTATAAAACAAAAGAAATAAATAAATAACTAAATAAAAAGTTATAGTTTAAAGCATTAGGCCATACAAAATTAATTTTTTGTTTCTCCAAAATTTGACCTGGCTGAGTTATAAAACAATTAATTAAATTTGTATGGCCTTATATTAATAAAACTCCAATCTCCTAATTCTTACTGTTCAGAAAATTCTCCAGAATCTGCTACAAATTTACAAGTAGCAATTCCATATTGAAAAACACGATCGTTCTCTTTTAATTTCAATTGTGTCCAACTGAAGGTAACTTTGTAAGAACTGTCACTATCCATAAATAAAACATAGCCTTTAGTTTTTAATTTCAGATTTTGTCGAACGTTCCAATAGTCATAATTGATCAATTGCTTTAATCCTTGTTCTCCGAATTCACTCTGAAATGAACAAGAATATTTTCATTGCACAGGACTATATCGGAAAGAAGGCTCATTTTCAAAAAGGTAAACAAATATATTTTCTGGAAAAGCGTTAATAGAAACTTTTGCGCCGACTGAGTGCCTATTAAAACCAAGACGCTTTTTAATAAGAATTATAAATGCATCCTGATAGATCATGATTTGCTCAAAAGGAGGTTAAATAAGCAAATAATGGTGGGGTATAATTTTGTTATTTCGATGCCTGGTTCTTTCATGAATTACAAGTTCTTTTCGAGTAGAAAAGCTTTCTTGACAAAGTTGACATTTACTAGTCATTGTCATATCAGATATTAGATATGTACATGTACGTACGTTCATACTTTATTTTGACTATCAAAAATTTTTATTGGTTATTCTATTTTTAGATATCACATTCAAATTCAGTGATATATTCGAATTGTGAAAATCCGCCTATATGTTACAAAAAATCTGCTGAAATGGGACATGCTATTAGATTATATAATTTGGCGTTCTATAGAAATAGAATTGGGACTGAAAAGGATGAGCATAAAGCATTTACTTATTATAAAGAATCTGCAGAGAAATTGCAATGAATAGTGTTGGTTATTTTTATGAAAATGGAATAGGGATTGAAAAAAATGAAAATAAAGCATTCATAAATTATCAAAAATCTGCAGAAGTAGGAAATATTATTGGAATTAATAAAATTGGACATTTTTATGAAAATGGAATCGGCATTGAAAAAGATGACCATAAGGCATTCATTTATTACAAAAATCTGCTGAAATGGGAAATATTTTTGGAATTAATAAAATTGGATATTTTTATAGAATTGGAATTGAAATAGATAAAGATAAAGCGCTTATTTTTTATCAAAAATCTGCAGAGAAAGGAGATGTTACTAGAATGTTTCAAGTTAGTTATCGTTATCGTTACGGAATTTGAGTTGAAAAAAAAACGAAAATAAAGCATTTTCTTATTATCAAAAAATTGCAGACATAGGAGTTGCTAATGGAATAAATGAACTTGGAAATTGTTATCGATCTAGAATAGGAGTTGAAAAGGATAATAATAAGGCATTTAGTTATTATCAAATATCTGTGGAAATAGGAAATGATAGGCAGTATATAATTTTGGTGAATGTTACGAAAGCGGTAATAGGACTGAAAGAGACAAACAAAATGCATTTATTTATTATCAAAAATCTGCAGAGATGGGAATGCTAATGGAATGTATAAAGTTGGAACACAAGGAACTTAGAGATGGCCATTGATTGGTATCAAAAGTAATTATTTAATTTATTAACTTTACAATAATCTTTACAAATATTTGCATTGAATTCTAACAATAGAGCAAAAAATGGTTCTCCAGGTAATTTATTTCATTATCAATTTTCTTTAATAATATTGCTAATAATTAAAATTTTTTTTTAGTCACAGATAAATATATGCAATGGACAAATAAAATTCTGCCATTGATAATAATTTAAAAGAATTTTAATTGAATATAAATTACAGTAGATTTCTTTTAACGAATTTGAGAATATTAAAGAATTAGGAAAAGGTAGATTTGCAACTGTATATTCTGCAGAGTGGTTTTATCGAAAGACAAATTTGCGGAAACGCTTTGTACTTAAAGTATTTAATGATCCGAAAACTTATCTTGAAGAATTTTTAAAAGAGGTAATTTTTTAAACCATTATTTATATTTCAATAATTTATTATTATTTAACTATTCTGTTGTTTTACAATTGAAGTTAAAAGCATATTGTGATGTAACTTATAAAGATCCATCATTTTTAAAATGCTATGGAATAACAAAAGATAGTTCTAAGGGATACATTCTCCTTTTGAAATATGCAGACATGGGATCTTTGCATAAAAATCTTCATAATATGGCACAAAATAAATGGGAAGATAAGTTGAATTTATTACATTGCATCGCTCATAATCTTCAAATACAGTAATACATTCACGAGAAATAATTCATCGCCATTTACATAGTTGCAATATATTGCAAGACAATTTACATAGTGAATGTATTTCTGATTTTGAACAGTTAATATAAAACCAAAGTCCGAATCTGATAGAGTATATGGAATTTTACCTTATATTGCTCCTGAAGTTTTGTCTGAAAAAAAGTATACCAAAGCATCCGATATTTATTCGTTTGGCATAATTATGTGGAAATTCTATATAGAAAACATGTAGAATATGGCCAAAATTCAGGATCAGATCTTCAATGGCAATTATGTTTTAATAATTTGCTACCGACTATAGTAGACAAAAGTTCACAATATATGTTATATAAATTTAATGAAAAAATGCTGGGGAAAAAAAACCAGAAGTTACGTCCTTCAGCAATAGAGCTTTGTAGAATTTTTACAGAGTGGCAAAATAATAAAAGTATTTTATTAGAATTGAACGAATCTCAAAAACTTTTAGAGAGTATTGGAAATGCAAAAAAGTTATGAAACAACTTATGGAAAAAGTGAATTTTTTCGTTGTTTACTATATAATCAAGGTAAATAATGGAAGTTTATTTAAGGTTTTTATTATTGCTATTTATATTAAATCATTATGGGCCAGTGCAAAAAGATTGATACCTCAATATTTTAATTAAAAAGTACTGCTAATAAAAGTTTTTAAATTATTAATAATATAATTAAATATTTTTTACTATTGAATAACTATGGTATAAACTATCATTTTTTTATTAATTATATTATTTTATATTACCTTTATATAAAAATAGATGAAAGCTAACTTTTTAGATAAAAAAAAATTACAAAAAAATTTTTTCTTAAAAAAATAGATTTTAATTAATATCTTAATAAATTTGAAAGTTTAAAGCTTGCTACTACGCAAGTAACTAGCTATAGATTCAATAAAACTATATTTAAACTTTTATAAAAAAATAATCACTAGATAAAAAGTTATTAAATATTAAAGTTGATGTATTTGTATTAAAAATCATTAATTTGCTATATGTACTATATATATTTAATAGTAAAACTAAGCTTAAAAATAACTATATGTCAGGGTGAAACCCGCGCAGCTAGCTAGTAAAACCCGCTTTGATAATAGGGTTTGGGTGAAATCCGCGTTAGCATAGTGTGTTTTATAGGTTAACGCGGATTTCACCCTCATGTGATCTGCATAGCGGATTTTACTAGCTAGCTGCGCGTGTTTCACCCTGTCATATAACTATTAGTAAATTTTTTTTTATATTTTATATAAACAAATATTTAAATTTTAAAATAATCTTTTTTATTATCTAATAAAATAAAGTTAAATTAAAAAACTTAAATTTTATATATAAAAAAATTTTTATTACTATATCACGATCAAATTTATCATTTCTAAATATAGTAAAATTTACTTAAAAGTTAATGCTAAAAATTTCTTGATTTTTTATATAAAATAATTAAATAAATTATATTAAACCCTTTCCTATCTATCAAAATAATTTTTTAAATTAAAAAAAATTATATTTTATTACTAAAAAAAAATTACTATTAATTTTTATTTGAGGTATCAATCTTTTTGCACCGGCCTAACAAGATTTATTTTAAGCTACCGAGTCAAACAATTTGATTATTGAAAAATCTTTAGAAAGATTTGAAAGCACATCAGAAAAAAAAATGAAATCAATAAATAAATGTTTTTTTTTTAATTCTATATTTTAGCCAAGATATCATTATTATAAATAATTTGTAAGAGCTCTTAACTTCTTCGATACTTAAAGGAAACAAAGCGTTAGTAAAGACTCTTTGTAAAACACTACTTTGAATTTTTTTTATAAATTTGAGTCCGATATTATTTGTAGGGATATTAACTGGTTAAAAAAATATTATAGTGATTACAAACTGGCACTTAGCTACATAACAAAGTTTTAACAAGTTGCATACAGCTGTTGTAATAAATTCTGGGACAACAGATAAAAATTACTTTGACCAAATTTGATAAGTTTTTGAATTCGGTGTTATCGGAACTGGATTGTAAAATTCATGTAAACGTTTATTAAATTTAAATAAATCTAACTAGTTATGTCTGATTAGGCTACATATTTATTTGCAATTACTAACTTATTACTAATTATATTTTCGAAAAAACCCATTATACGACTAATCTTTATATTTTGCATAAATGAGCAGTTGCTAATATTGGTTATGTAAAGCTATCGAACTAATTATTATAACCGGTTAAACATGTGAAAAATGAACTAGCTACGATTTATGACATGTTATCAACGTGATAAACCAGCTAGTTTAACTGGATCTGATTCTCATGATAGCGGCTTAAGTCCCGAACTGAGTTAATTTAGGGTGTTCTCAAGCACCTGGTTTCGGTAAATATTTATTATAAAAAAAATAGTTTAAAAATCAATTGTATTTATTTCCAATGAATAAAACACGTTATGAAAGTTTAATACGTCGAAAAAAATATTTTATTAGCGGAAGTTCGTTTAACTGATCAAGGGAATTAATCATTCCTCTCAACATAGAGTTGCTATTATTGGTCGAAAATTTCATTGATTGTTAGAAAAAATAATGGTTCAAGTGCTTTACTCTTTTTGCTTTTATTAGTATTGTTATAGATCTTCAAAATCATACCAACATCGACAAATTATTGGCTTATTACTTATGTTAAAAACCTTCGCCGCAAATAAAAAAGGCACACTTTTTGTGTTCTGTTGGTTTAGTAAATTCTGAAAAAGAAGCAAGAATTGGTATTATTATTATTATTATTATTATTATTATTATTATTACTACTTTCGACTGGTATAAACAATAATTGCTAAATGGTAATAGTGACAAAATGCTTGCCCAGGCATCAATTGCAATCGACATTTTAATTAATTAATCGTTTATTTATTTATATTTACTCAATTGTTTATATCCATTTGGTGCAAGAACTTCTTTAGTGAAAATCTTTTAATTGACAACAGTCTTTCCATATTGTGTAAGCCTTAATAAAGGGGTTGAAAGTGTTGACATTTCAAATGTTATGGATCAAAAGATTGCTGTAATAGTACTGATCATGCAATTGTAATCGGCAATTTATGAAATCAGCTATAATGCAATCATCTCTGAAAAATAGAGTCGAAGTACTTAGAGAATTTTATGTTATTAGTCGAATTACATTTAAAATATAATTTTTATTTAAAGCAATCTTTATTTTAATAAATTGTTTCAACCTAAGATATCAGTTTAAAATATTATTTTGCTTCGAGATAGAGTTTTAATGATTTGGTTACTAAATGTTTTGAATGAAAATCTATTTCACAAAATGACTAAAATTTTTTATATCACAGTACTTCATTAATACAATATAAGCTTAGAGATCGATCTTAGTAATCGGGTTTAATTAAAACATAATTACAGCCATAAAATGAATATGAATAGTCACTTAACTAATAATAACCTGAATGAAAATCTAACGTTAATGATGAATATTCGTTTGAATTCTATATCAAACATTATGCATTTCCAAAATAAATAGTCATGTGGGCCAAAATTCACCGTTGCAACATTGTAATTATTAAAATGATTATAAAATTTATATAAAAACTGGTAAGACCCATAAATAAACCACATAAAAATCTGATAAGTACTGATCAGTTATATCCTCACTATGTGTATAAGCGGAAATTTCATTCTGCTTATACACAGCTGCCCAGGAAATAACTATTACATATTTAATTGCATCTTTTATTTTTATGTTATTTTTTCTTTTGAATTACAATGCAAAGTTAGTATGTTGATATAGTACCCAATAAAAAAATTTTTATTTGAGCAACTAGTACGTGCATAACGATAAACATTTAAGCAGATTTTTTATTTATTTAAAAGTTACATTTTAATTCTAAGAAATTTATGCTTCTCTTTGCAACTGTGTAACTGAAAGATACTTATAATGATAAGTTTTAAATGTGTTAATGGAATTTTATTTTTATGTATTATATATATATATTTTTTTTGACTTTGTGGTGGCGCTAAGAGTGGTGTGATCCAATTTTCTCCAATTGGAGATGGGTATTTCATACATCCAATCAGAGCTTGGAAAGAAATTAAGGCACCCTTGATACTGTATAATGTGAATGAACATCTGCTATTTGTGTAAACGAAATATATACCATAGTAGAATCGTATTTATTGTGTTCGGTACGAAATTCAGTTATAATCCCTCTGACATATGAGCGTCATCCATAATAACGTATTCATTATATTTTGTATCACTTTAGTATTTTGCTTGTTCACATTTAAGTCGTTAATTCTCACTTAAATTATTTTAATATAAAAAATCTATTTAAGTGGATTCTAATCTATAAATATGCCATATCCATAATGTCCACTAAGTTTCCTCTTAAATTTTACAAGTGCCTAGTTACAATAATTTAAATCATTTGGGCTTCTTATCGTATAAGACTTTTTCATCAATAAATGTTTTTTTTTATTAATACCAACCAGCTTTGCGTCTATATTAAATTCTGTTGAAAAAATAAGCATTAATAGTATCTTTCTATTGTACCTATTTTAATGTCGTGATACTTTTTTATCACTAATTTGTTATCCCGTCCAATACCGCATAACCCTTGAATAATATCCTACAACAAAAAGTACCCTCTTTTCCACCAATGAAATCGCTGGATTCGAGAATACGTAGTACCCGATACTATTCAATTTTACAATGAGGTTATGAAAAAGACCCTGGGAACTTTATGCAATGCTAAACGGTACATTTGTCAAGTGCAAAATAAGCACACTGTTCAGCACCAGCAGAGAATGGTTGAGGTGCAAGTTTAAAAAATATGTCTTGTTTAATAAAGCTTAAGTTAATAAAATAATATTCGTCTTCATCTTCATCCAGAGTTCTAGGTGGAATACAACATAAAAGTCTTCATGTTTTCTCTGGATGAGTAATCCAATCAGGTTCGTGTGGATTGAGTTGAAGTTGTTATGGTTTCAAAGAACATATTCTTTTCGAGTCCATAAAGTTGTTGTTAGAGTAATATAAGAAAAGATGGCCGAAGTAGTATCCTTACATAACTTACCGACTAATGCCTCAGGATTATATCTCATAGTCAAAATCAAATACCGGAACTCCCCAATTATTTTACAAAAAAATACATTAGAATAACATCAGTAGAAACATTAATTTTCCAAAGTCGTATAAAAATTTTTTTTAATTGCATTTTTTTTCTGCACATTTTCCTGCAGCTAGACCATTCGTGTCGCCATCTGTATAATTGACTAATAAGTTGGTAAATGACGACCATGTGGCCGACATGAATAAGAGCACGAGTGACATTGCTCCACGTCATCTCAGTTATCGCAGCATTAAGCCCACCTAAGACATCATCTGGGAAATCAAAGCCACCTTTAGCCGTCACTTTATTGGTTATTTATTTCTCAAACTTTCGAGAGAGTTAGTAAATCAAAAATTTGTTAATGATCATTACGATCAGAGCGATCACGATAGCCACAGGAACCAACCCAGATTTTGATATGAATTATCGCTGTTAATATATTCTCTTTCGTTGCTTCGATATAAGGAGACATAGAGCGTGTATGTTTTAGTTATAATTTGTTTATAAATATGTTAGTTATAATTTTTTTTTTAGAAATATGTCGAATTACATGTTATTTATAATTTTTTAAAAATATGTCGAATTACATGTTATTTATAATTTTTTTAGAAATATGTCGAATTACATGTTAATTATCAATGAGTTTGTTCGTTTCTATTATGGATGCGTTTACATTTTGCAAAAAAAGTTCTTTAAATGTCGTATTATAATTAGGCCACGCAAAGTTAATTTTCGTTTTGCATAACCCACCGACTAATTTTTCATAAAAACTTTTTCCAAAAAATTCCTATAGTGCCAATTATTCCATTTTTGCATTTGATTTTTTCCTCCGGTTTCACCCGATGATGCCCTTGATTTTCCGGAATTACCCGATAGATCCGAAAAAAAATCAAAATTATCTGATTCTATGTTATGGAAACCGAAAAATTAACTTTACGTGACCTTATATGTGAACATGAGCTTATTAATTATAGTAGATTAAAAAAAAAAGTCCAACCGGAGCTGGAATTTTGGAATACCATTTTATGCAAAATGAAAAATTAACTTTGGTGAAGTGCGCTTATAGACTTACATAAAGAAAATGCGTGTGACGTGCACTTAAAAAGGACTAGCATATTAGCCCGTGCCTCCGGCACGGGTTATGCCGGTAGTCATTTAAAATTAATGCATATTTTTTATTTATGCTGTTATAAAAAATTTTTGATGCTTTACACTGATGATTTTATTGATTGAAAAATGATTACGGTTAATTACACATAGTCTTGAAAAACGATCGTTAAAGTGAACAGATTAAACTTCATACTCACACTGGTAATTTATTAAATGACTAGATAATGGACCCGTCGTTAAATGACTAGATACTGGACCCGTCGTTAAACGACGGACTTTGTTATTATTACTTTGCAATAATATAAATAATTTTCTATTTTCTATTTCCCATTAAACTATTGTTGCATATTAAATTTTAATATATTGCGCATTACATCATATTAATTATATTAATTCATATAACAAATTTTTTCATTTTTTTATTATGAATTTCTTAATATGACTTTCTCGCTTGTGAAATCTTTGTTCAAAAATTATAAACACTTATTTGTCAAATGAAAAAACTTTCTTTCATGGATTGAAATAAATATGATTGTTTAACTGCACTTAAAAATCTAAATGATTCCCATAACCAAATTTTAAAATTAGATATCTCATAATTTTAAAATTCTTTATGTTGGTGTAATTAAAAACTTTACATAATTAAGCTGATTGAAAATAATCAAGGGATGCAAGCTTATTATAAGATAAGATAATTTGGGCTGTGCACCAAATAGCAAAGCATGCTAGTCAAGACAAAAACCAGGTGAATGATTTTTTTTATTATGGTTATGTTTTTTTTTAATTATAATAAATTTTTAAATACAATTAAAAAGATTTGTATGTGGTATTGTTTTGTCTTGCAAACAGTAGATGATGATGCCATTCATGAATACATTCATAAATAGAGTGTTTCAAAGCACATTAGACCTAAAAATTATTGAAATCATCAATTTTATGTTAATTTAAGTGAAAACTGATATTACACTTTGCAAGAAAAAGAGGTATCATCTCAAAAAAAGTAATTTATTATTTGCAAGATGATGTGAAGTTGTTCTACATAGTAATGTAAAAATTAGTCAAATTTTTTAATCATCAATTTTTTACTGCTGTTTTTTTTTTGATTATGCGATTTTTTTATTTAAATTTTTTTAATTCATTTATTATTTATTTATTTTTCATTTTTTTTGAATTTTATATTATTTTTTTAATTCATTTTAATTTTATTTTTAAATTATTTTTTTTTGTTTTTTTTTAATTTTTTAATTTTTTATTCATTTTTCATTTTTTTTAAATTATTTTTTATTTTTTTAATTCTGTTTAATTTTACTTTTTAAAATTTTTTATTTTTTTTTTAAATTATTTTTTATTCTTTTTTATTTTTGTTTTTAAATTATTTTTTAATTTATTTTAAAATCAAATTAATTTTTTAGTTTTTTTTTAAATTATTTTTTAAATTATTTTTTTAATTATTTTTTAATACATTTTAATTTTTATTTATTTTAATTTTATTTTTAAATTATTTTTTATTTAAATTATTTCATTTTTTTAAATTATTTTTTTTAACTTAAAATATTTATTTTATATTTGCTGTATAACTGCAAAATAACACATAGGGAGTTATTTTGAATTGTGATCTAAATTAAGCTTAATTTAGGCTGAAATTCAAAACTATACCTCATTGTGTTACTTTGTAGCTATATAGTATTTTTTATTTTTAATTTTTACTTTTCATTTTATAGAAAACATAAAAAGGTCAACAGGCCTATAAAAATTTGAAAAGTAACCTTAAGTTGTGGTTTTTATATATAGCAAAACATATCACAAAATTACTTGAATCAATCCCAAATCAGCCCAAAAAACAAACAAATGATGATTACATGATGCAAAACTGAATGAACAGAGTAGAGGTTGTACTCACTATAAAATTTAATTCTGGGTTATCTGCTCGTTTACAAATTACAACCCAGCTTCCAAACTAGTTAATTCATAATCTATTCGAATAAATATGTAATTACGAGTTATCTGGGTTATAATAATACATTGTAACTAAACTGTTTACTTTATATCCAGGATTATCAAATTCTTAATTGCAATAAAAAACAAAATTTAAAATGTTGGGCAAGGTTTCTCAATATTAGTATGATTAGTTTTGATTCTTAGGATTATTTCAAAAGTTCAATCAAAATTTTATAAATTATAATTGAATATAGATAGTTTTATAGTACATAATTTCCCAGCAGTTTTTGTATATAATGAGAGCTGATCAAGTAAATTGACTGTTTTTTTTATTTTTTTTTAAGTTTTTTTTTATTTTTTTCGACCAATTTTTTTAATTTGCTTTTTCTTTTTTTTTAACTTGCCTTTTTTGATTTTTTGATCTTTTTTTTAGAATTAGACTATAACCAGCCAATTACAATTTGCAAAGATCACATGATATGATTACCCGGATTAAACCAGTTAAGCATAATTTATTCC
Source organism: Gigaspora rosea (assembly GCA_003550325.1). Lineage (NCBI taxonomy): Eukaryota > Fungi > Glomeromycota > Glomeromycetes > Diversisporales > Gigasporaceae > Gigaspora > Gigaspora rosea. The sequence continues at coordinate 411,596 of QKWP01000089.1, read as the reverse complement.
AGTATAGCATTAAAATAACAGGTTTCAAATTATCAATTAAAAAGGTACAATCTCTAGAACAGAAAATGCTTAAAGCTGGGTTCATTATAAATTTAAATTAATATTAAGGTTAAAGTTAGTTTAGAGCCTATAGGTACTAAACTTAGAAAGCTCTATATATAAAATTGTTTCCTCTGATATTTTTTCTTAATGGGCTAAACACTCATTTCTTGAATTTCTCAAAATTTTTACTTTTTTGCTTCATCAAAATAATTTGTATGAAATGGAAAATCTCGTAATAAACTCAGAATTGTTAGGTATTAAATTACTATTAGTAAAATATAGTAATTTACTAAAGATACAGTAAATTTACCTTTATATACTTAAGGTTAAGTCTGTCTATATAATTTGATTAGCTAATAAAAAATTTTTAGACACTAAATTATGTGATTTTATATTATACAAACCTTCTTAAGATTACCTAAAGGAAGTGCAGTAAATCACATAATTTCCTAGAAGGAGGGGTCCGCCATCTATCACATTCTATATATATATATAGTCTAAATAGCCAATAATATTGAAGAGTTTATCAAATATATTTTTTTAAAAAACTTTAATTTTTCTGTCAAACATAAAAATCAAAAGTCAATTAATAAAAAATTCTTTAATGCTTATGAAAATTTTGTGATAAGTATATTTTGACCTGCTGAATAAGTTTACTTAATTAATTTTAATCGATTTGCTTAGGGTAAAGACATTTATCAACTGATTTTTTAGGGGGAGGGTCAGAGGAATTATTGGGTACAATATAATATAGTTTTATTGGCCAATCAAATTGCAAAATAACAATATAAAATTTTTAATAATAATAATTAAAATATTAAAATTTTATTTTATATTAATCTCTGAAAATGATTTGCACTAAGTAACCTTGCTTAGCATTCAAAAATACATCAAATCAGCATAATTATTTTATTTTACTTGAATTTTAGATATTAGATGATGACCCCGGCATCTTTGATATATGTCATATTTTTTTAGCAAATTGATTCAAATTTGATCTAAGGTCCAAATTTAAATTTTAGCAATTCAAGTTAATTTTAAAAAGGGTCATAATTGAATATTTTAGCGAATTACTAAGATTTTACACATGTTATATTTTTTATTTTTAGCAATTTATCCTTTTTTGGGAGAATTATATCGGGAAAATAAAAATATTAAAAACAATAAATAAATAAACAAATAAAGTAAAAAAAGTGTGTTAAAAAAAGATTTGTACACTACGTGTATTATTTATTTTTTTATTTTTATATATTACGCAGATTTGATTAGTACCCATGAAAATAAATAAATAAAATAAAAAAACATGCTTTTTTATTTTTTTTTTACTTATATTCCCACGTACATATTCTTTTTAAAATTTTTTTTTAATATTTTTTTTTATTTTGATCTTTTTTTTTAATTTTAAATTTTTTTTTTTTATTTCGATTTTTTTTTTATTTTTTTTTT
>QKWP01000089.1:369751-407346 GCA_003550325.1 Gigaspora rosea | reverse complement strand
TGAAGGTTTAAAGTTATATAAAAGTATAATTTGAACAAAGGTTTAATAAGTAATTTGAGCAAAGGTTTAGTAAGTTATATAGAAAAATTACTTAAGTGAAGATTTAACCAATCAAATTACTAGTTTTATTTTTGGCCGTTTCGGCCAAAAAATGAAATTTATATTTTTGGCCTTTTGGCCTCGGCCAATGGCCGCGGCCATTGGCCGGCCAAATAACCAAGTGACATCACTGAATATAAACAAAACAAGTAATAATACAAGTATTCACTATAACGTATATATACAAAATAATAATTTTATTACTATAGTTAAAAATTTTTGAATCAATTTATATAATAATTTCTATGTACATTTTGAAATTTTAGGTAGCCTGCATTGTATTATACTGCATTATGTAGCATGCAACATTGAATACATAATGCATTTTGCACATCTCTAGTTATGACCTATATGAGAGATGTCCGGGGTCCTATTAGATGCATAATTTTTGATTTTTGATCAAAAAAGTCAAATTTAAGCGTCTTTTCTTCAAATTTCAAGTAAAATAAAAACAACACAGCCGATTTGATATATTTTTAAGTGCTGAACAAGTTTACTTAGTGCATAAAATTAGAATTTATTAATAAAAATTTGCAAATTATAAGATTTTATAGAATTTTATTAATAAAATTCTATAAACTCTTATGATTCAAAAATTTTACTAATTAATTCTAACTTTATGCACTAAGTAAACTTGTTTAGCATCTAAAAATACATTAAATTGGTAGAATCTTTTTTATTTTACTTGAAATTTGGAGAAAAGATGCTTAAATTTGACTTTTTTGATCAAAAATTATGCATTTAATATCTAAAATTCAAGTAAAATAAAAATAATTATGCCAATTTGATGTATTTTTGTATACTAAGCAAGGTTACTTAGTGCTAAAGTAGAATTATTTAATAAAAATTTGTGAATTATAAGAGTTTATAGAATTTTATTAATAAAATTTTATAAAATCTTAAGATTAACCAAATTTTACTAATTAATTTTAACTTAATGCATTAAGTAAACTTGTTCAGTGCCAAAATATACATATAAACATATTTAAACTAAGACCAGCCTGCAGACTTTGGACCAAATCTGGACCAAACTCAGACTTGATTAAAGTTTGGTTTGGGTCCGGTTTGTATATATTATTTGCTTGAATTTGATTGTCTAGTTTAGTATCAGGTAAGGGGGAGGGGGTGCCCTTTTAAGAGGTGGAAATCACCTGATAAATGTTTCTATCCTTAGTAAAATTTAGACTTTACTATGTAGTAACTTTTGTCGATTGTAGGGCGAATATATTTTTTTAAAAGTATTAATTAATTTGTAATCGCAGTTACTGTAACCCATCCCAATAAGCAAATCAAATTCTAAGATCAGGTATAATGGTACACATTTGAAAAAGTCAAAACAAACATTCATTTTGCCAAAAATTGCTTCTAAATCAAAATTTCATATATGAAACTACCTTTTGGTTTCTAACAAAAAAATTTCTTGCTAAATTTTAATGTAACTAAAGCTTTTTTTAATCCAAAAGCCTTACACCAAGCCTCACTCTAACCCTAACCTTAATTGTACAGTTTTATTTTTATACTGTAGAAAATTTGGTTTGATAGTCACGTTACACCTGATCTTAGTATTTATGGTTATAAATTTATTCTGTAACCTAAGGTTACAAATCAATTAATTCTTTTTAAAAAACTTTAATTTTTCTGTCAAAAGTAAAAATCAAAAGTCAATTAATAAAAAATTCTTTAATACTTATGAAAATTTTGTGATAAGTGTATTTTGACTTGCTGAATATGTTTAATTAATCAATTTTAATCGATTTGCTTAGTAAAATTTAGACTTTACTATGTAGCAACATTTGTGCAAATATATTTTTTTAAAAAATTTTAATTTTTCTATCAAACGTAAAAATCAAAAGTCAATTAATAAAAATTTCTCAAATGCTTATAAAAATTTTGTAGTAAGCGTATTATGTTCTGCTGAATAAGGTTACTTAATCGATTTTAATCGATTTGTTTAGTAAATATTAGACTTTACTATGTAGCAACTTTTGTCGATTGTGTAGTAGCTTATTTTCAGGTCAAAGACGTTTTTGAGTTTTTTTTAATATTATAAAATTTGATTGGTCAATATTCCTATTACTAGGGGTCAAGACCTATGTAAATCCTAATCATGTAATTTACTGCACTTCTCTAAAGGTAAATTTACCTATAATTACCAAATAGGCTGGTAATTTACTAAAAAAAAAAATCTAAAATTATAGTAAATTAATAACCCTAAATAGACTTGGCTTTAAATGACCCCAAGGAATATCAAAGTTTTTGTATTATAGATTATAGCTGATTTGAAAATTAGAGAGATACTTCAAAATTTTTCTCATTTTTGAAATCTTTAGTTTCTCTGAAGAGTTAAATAATTTATAAAGTGGTTGCTTAATTCCCTGAAAGTTAGTTCTTCGCCAGCTCATTTTTCTGACTACAGGTCAAAACGATGCACATTGGTATAATATCGAGTACCCGATATGCATACTATATATATATGATATATGACCGATATGTGTAAGATATATTTATACACATACCCGATATGTACCTGACTCATGTAGGATATCGGACACATATCAGACATATATAGTACACATATAGTATACATGCCGTATATATATAAATTCTGTAATACATCATGTACTCGATATGTACCTGATATAAAGTAACATCAAGAAAGAATAAATTCGAATATTCATATATTTTTTACAATTACCTAATTATCACTTTGCCATAACAATAATATAAAGCAATTTAATAAAAATTTTATTTATTTTTATTTATATAAACAATTCTCTAACAAATCGGTTACAATTTGGAATATAATATACAATCCTATAGCAAATAACTAATGAAACACTAGTGATAATACAACACTAACAAAAGCAGAAAACACCCAATGACTACGATTATTAAAAAAAAGAAAAAAGTTCAACAAATCGGTAACAAAACACCTAAAGCAACTACAAAGCTACAATAAAGCTACACAAAAATGCCAATAATATACCCAAGGTAAAATCTACACAACCCTCCAAAACACACCAAAACAATATCAAAATCAACGACAAGACAACTTATGAGGCAACCACGAACTCACACAGAGAGCACTCAAGAAAACTGACAGGGCATCCAAAAAGAAATCTACAACAAGAGACTTTGAAACGCGCTCAAAGCAATATTGAAATCGGAAATGCCCAAAAAAACTAACAAGCACCCAAAGCGAAATCTTGAAACAACATTGAAATCGGCATGAGGCAATCACGAAATCACGTGAAGAACAAAAAAACTAAAGAAAAGTATTTAAAACTAGAGCGTGTCAACAAAAATATAACAAAAAAAACACCAAACTAATAGCACTAGCAACGAATAATACACCGAGATGGTCGACACCAATGACGAAGCACCAACTAATGCCTCCAACAATGAAATCTGAATGAAGAACCTAAAAAACTAAGAACAAATACCATATATTCCTGAAAATAAGCAACCTTTTTTGGTCAAAAAATTATACAAAATCGAGAGATTGCTTATTTTCGAAATATTGAGTTTTTTAAAAAATGAAAAACGTAATAATAAAAAGTTGTCAAATAACACCAAATTTTTACTATAGGTGTATTTTTATGCGCTAAACAAGTTTACTTAATCGACCTTTTGAAGTTTACTTAGTAAAAAAGTTTTATATGTAGTAACTGATAACGCGTTTTTGAGATTTTAGAAAAAACAGGGGGTTGCTTATTTTCGGAATATATGGTAGTATTTAGAACAAGGGCGCGTCAACAAAAATATGACAAGAAAAAATGGCACCAGTAACAAATAATACACCGAAACGGTCAACACCAACGATGAAGTTCTGACTAACGACTCCAACAACAAAAATGTATGCATTAGAGCAAAAGCAATAGCTAAAACCTTACAAGGAACTGCATACTAAACCTAAAAAAAAAAGAATTAGTTCAAACCAAGGAAAGAAAAAGCAAACAAAAAAATAAAAGAATGCTTATCTTATAAAGACGCTTATACCTGGTGTTTCAGAAAGTCAAATCCACAAAAGAAAGAAAGAGTTAGTATTAGTTCAAGAGAAAAACAAAAACAAAAGCAAACCAATAAACTACTGTACTTACAAGATCTAAATAGCACAAAAAACTAAAAAAAAACTACAGTACAAAAAAATATATAAACAAAAGAAAAAAAATAAACCTGATATAATCGAATAAGTAAAAATTTTTTTATTATACAAATCAACAAACTATTTAATATATATGTATAATAAAATAGTTTATCATATAAATACAGTAAATAAGTGTATTATTTGAACTTTAATTAAAAAATAATACATTTTTTTTTATCAAAATAAGATTTAAATTTTTAATTCTCAAACCCCTAATGTTGATTCTCAATTGGCATGTGTTATTCGTGAATTGTGAAATATCATTTGTCATTTAGAACCATTTATGATATCAATTAATAAAAAAAAAAGATAAAATAATAATAATAATAAAGTAAAAAATTAAAAAAATAAAAATAAATAAATAAATAGCAAATAAAAACAAATAAAAATAATAATTAATATTAACAATAATAATAAAAATAATAATAATAATAAAGTTAAAATATAAAAAAGAAAAAAATTAAAAATTAAAAATTAAAAAAAAATTTAAAAAAGCAAATAAAGCGAAAATTAACAAAAAAATTATAAAAAAATAAATAAAAAAAGATAAAAAAGATGAAAAAAAACTGAAAAAAAAGATAAAAAAAAAAGTTTAAAAAAATAAATGCTAAAAAACAATAAAGTAAAAAAATTAAAAAAAAAAGTTAAAAAATAATATAATAAAAATAAATAAATAAAGCAAAAAAATATAAAAAAAATATAAAATATAAACGTAAAAAAAAATAAAAAAAATTAAATAAAAAAAAATTAAAATAAAAAAAATAAAAAAATAAAAAAAAAATAAAAAATATAATCATAAAAAAAAAATCAAAAAAAAATTTAAAATAAAAAAAAAATTAAAATAAAAAAAAAATGATAAAAAAAAAACCAATAGAAAAAAAATTAATATAAACATTGATATGATAAAAAATTAAAAAATAAGATAAAAAAACCATTAATAAATCTCCTGTCGCACTAATAAAAATGATGTAAAAAAAAATAAAAATAAAGTGAAGCCCAAAAGTTAGAAAGCACAATACGAATATAAATATGGAACACATGTAAAAATAATGGTATGGTAGCCCGATTTACATCTAGTGACATGCTCCTAGGGATTATTTATTTATTTCCTGTAGAGAAATTATAACAGAGTTTACTGATAATCATAGCATGTAGATGGCTCTGTTATAATTTCTATTCTAAATAATACAAATCATTAAAAAAAAACTGTACAGTTTTTATTTTGGCAGTTCATATAAGCAATATAGTAGGAATAAAAGTAAATTCCAGTTATTCCTTAGAGACATGCTATTTATTATGTAATTTTTACCATGGATACATGGTCAGAGATAGTGATCACGTCTATATAATAATTAATTAATTAGTATTAGATAAAATGATCACGCTATACATGGGTAGAGAGGGCTACTAAGTAAAAAATATTACATAATAAATGGCATGCCCCTTACTATGGAAATAACTGGAAATTTACTTTTTATTTCTGCATATATATTGGGTATCTGATATATATCAAATTAAAAAAATTTAAATAGTAAAAATTAATGAATTTTATATCGTAAAGGATAAATTTTTTGAATATATAGAATATATGTATTGTAAATAATAATTTAGAATTATAAATATGCAGATTTAAAAATTATTTTTATTACATATACATATCGGGTACCCGATATATATAAACTGTATGATATATATACAATAGATCACTGATATGTAGTATTTTATATATTTTTTAATTATAGTAATATGGTACCTGATAGGAACCTGATATTTTGGATTTTGACCTGTGGACACCATATCCTGACAGAATGTTTCATTTATAGAATTTTTTGTTAACAGAATCTTTTTTCGACATATCATGTTTTTAACCTAACTTTTTTTTGACAGAACTCATTTTCAAAAAGACATTTCACTGACATGACATATTTCAGAAAGAATATTTTTCTAATATAACATGTTCCAATATCTTTTTCTGACAAGATCTTTCTCCAATTAAAAATATAATTATTGGGTAGAGTGATATATTTGTGTTCATTATATCACATGATTAAGTACTCAGTCTAAATTAGGGTTAGATTAGGGTTAGATTACGCTAGGTGGTACAGTCTAACCCTGCAATAGTCACATCCGAAATAGTCACATTTTCTTGAAACTTATATACCAATCATTTGCAGTATTATAAAATTAACTCTCGTTATAACACATGATGTGATATTATTATGTTTTTCTCGCTATAGTCATATCAAGTTTCTGCCAGACAGTGTGACTATAGCGGGGTTAGACTGTAGTATAATTTAGGCTGAGTTGATAGTGCTAGTAAACAAATAACACAGTTGTATGATTTCACATAATGTAAAGATTACTTGGTTTATCATTCTTGTTAGAAAAAGTACATTTAATAAAACTTAGTGTCAGAGAAAAGTCAAATTAGAAATATGTCATGTCAGATAAATGTCTTGTCAAAAATATAAGATGTTAAGGAAAAGGGATATCAAAAACATAGTATGTTGAGGAAAGATGCTGTCATCAAAAAGTACTATAGGTAAAATATTCTGTCAGGTATATAGTGTTGAAAAAATGAGCTGGTGGAAAACTAACTTTTGGGAAGCATACTATAATCATTTATAAGATGAAACTAAAAGGTTTCAAAAACAAGAAAATTTTCAAGTGTCTCACTAATTTTCAAATCAGCTATAAATGATTATGATTAATGCATTGTTCTAAAACACAATTATTAATATGAACAGAATTAAACTTCATCTTGTTCTAGTAATTTATTGAATAATTAAATACTATTAAAATACAATTATTAAAATAAACAGAATTAAGCTTCATATTTATACTAGTAATTTATTAGATGATTAAATAATTATAGTTAATTGTACATACAACAATCTCTTAAAACAATTGTTAAAGTAAACAGAATTAAATTTCATACTCACACTTGAACAATTAATAATTTGGTTAATCATACCTTGTATTGAATACAATCATTAATATAAATAGAATTAAACTGTATACTTACTTTAAATAATTAGATGATTCTCTTTAAACACAATTGTTAAAATGAACTGAATTAGACTTCATACTTACTCTAGTAATTTTATTAAATGATTAAATAATTACTATTAATTATATATTGTTCTGAAACTAGGGATAGTAAAGTCAGTCCAGGTCTAGTCTTGGTTCTAGGGCTTGTAAGTTCTACCACATGGACCTAAGAACCAGGTCCTCATATCAAAAGTCCTAAAACTTATATTCAACTTTTTGAACTCAGTTCTGATACCTTCTAACCAATTAAAATTCTTTGTTTTATTGTAAATACTAATTGGTTAAAAAGCATTTTTATTATGTAGCATAGCATTATAACTTGTATTAATTTTATTAACACAGCATAATATTGCAAAATTAGACTATATATTACAATATTAGTAGTATACTTATTCTAATTATGATCTTTTAGAGATTTGATTAGTTGAATTTAAAACTTAGTATTTACTAATACTGTATATATTGCCATATTTGCAATAAAATATTATTGAAATAGCAAATTTGTATAACAGATAAAATAGCATATTAAGTAAAGTATATCTAAGCTAATTCACAGTATATAAAGATATAGTATGTCTGTTAATAGTTTAATTTGAATTGAACATATTTATTATTTTTTACTATTATATTTAAGTTCTAATATATTTTATATTAGGACCTATTGTGGACCTATGAATCTAGATCCTAAAATTGGAACCTAGTCTTTAAATACTAGGTTCCAAACCCAGGTCCTAGAGTTTCAGACTTAAGGACTTTGCCATCCCTATCTAAAACACAATTATTAAAGTGAATAGAATTAAACTTACACTTATTCTGTATTTATTAAAGTTTAAATGATTACAGTTAATGATACATTTTTCTGAACACAATTATTAAAATAAACAGAATTAACTTTGTACTCAATCTGGTAACTTATTGAACAAATAATTAGTTATAGTTAATTATACAGAAAACTATTGTTAAAGTAAACAGAATTAAACTTCATACTCACTTGTGAATTTATAGATTAATTATAATTTTAAAATAGGATTCAACCAAAATTTTTTTACAAAATTTGAACATATTTTGGTTAAGTTAGTTTGCTTTGAAATTATCATAATTTTATCTGATTTACTATAAAAAAATCTGCTACAGATCTTTTTTTGCTGATAATTCAAGTTGACAGAAGTTAACAGATCAAAAAGATAGCTAATACTAAGCAAGAATATACCAAAACAAACTGGTCAGACCTAGAAAATCAGCTATTATTTCTAATAAGAAGCACAGATAAAACAATCTTGTATGAATTAGTATATGAAGTCAAATAAGTACTTTTAATTAGTTGCCTATTTAGTTACTATCCAACACTAATAACCAAATTTGCCAACCTATATAGAATCTGCCTTTTGTAGCATTTTAAAAGCTTCAACTCAAAGTTAGTTTGCTTAATCCAGTATAGAAGACCATCAATATCATAAATTCAGCTAATAATAGCAATATCAGAGCAATTATATTGCATGGATATTTGCTACAATTTCTTATAAAAAATTATTTTATATGAGCTGATCGAACTCATTTGGTATAATATAAAAATATGATATCTGCATGGTTATACTAATTTGATGATCATGCATAATGTCTTTGTCCAAACCTTCCAACCCTTTTATATATCTTTTGTGCTCTAAAACTTATTTGACAAAATGTTCTTTACTGTCTTATGAAGCAAGAAAGCACTCCCATAACCATATTATTTTTCACAGTTCTTGTTTTAAACTTTCTTCAAGTTGGTGCTTATGTCAATTCTGCTCTATCTTCCTTGCAAATATAAAGTCTCATCTTTATACTCACCAGTTAGCTCAAGGCTTAAACAATTTACTATAAAAACCTTTTTTATTATGTATTTTACCAAGAACCAGAGTTTGAACACTAGGTGGCCTAGCAAAAATATAAATGCATATATAAAGAATGAAATAGGCACCAAAGAATTGGGTATATCTTTGAGCATCCTGCTTGGGGTAAAAAACAAAAACAGAAAGTAAGGTTAGAGTAATGGTAGAAAAAAAAGACCTTGAAACACATCAAATACATGAAACTGAGTTTGTCTTTTTCTGAAAAGAGTGAATGACTAAAGAAGATATAATAAGAAGGTTTACACTTGGACATATGGGTCAGGGACATGAAAAATTCATATATATATATATATAATAATAAAGTTGTCTATTTTTATAAGAGTACATGACATAGGTTACAGATTTTGAAGAATTGCCGCCACCTATCATAGTACTACATAAAATAATTGATCATGAGTAGGGTGTCCAGGCTTATGCTATTAGCATAATTTAGCATAATTCAAATTTGCTAGCATTATTATGCTAGTAGCAGAATTCAGCATAATTTACATTTTCTAGCATAAATTTTAGCATAATTTGGGTATTTTTTGATAAAATTTTTAACAAAAATTGAAGTTTTAGCTATAATTAGGGTGTCCAGGATTATGCTAATAGCATAATTTAGCATAATTCGAGTTCACTAGCATTATTATGCTGGTGGCAGAATTCAGCATAATTTGCATTTTCTAGCATAAATTTTAGCATAATTTGGGTATTTTTTGATAAAATTTTTAACAAAAATTGCAGTTTTAGCTATAAAATCAGCAAAAAAAATATGCGTAAACCTCTGCAAGTTTTTATACTAGTATAAACTTGCAAAAATCTTACAATTAGTTCGGTGTATTACATAGAGGGAATAATTATATAAGTTTATGCTATAGTACATTAGTAAATTATATATATGTAATCTTATGTAAGTTATTGCCGTAATATTTCAAAAATCTTATGATACAATGCGAAATAAAAAAAATGCTCCTTTGGGGTTGCAAGTGTGTTGCAGGATCGCAGGAGTAATATTTTCGCATATTTTGTGATGTTTCGCATTGTTTCGTACCATTTTGCAAATTTTCGCAAATTTTCAAAATTTTTAAAAAAATAAATAAACAATATACATATTCACATAATTATACTTTTTTACAGAGTTTCGCAATATTTGCACGGTTTCGCAATTTATTATAAAATTTTTATTTTTTTATTTATTATTATATTTTATATTTTAAATTTATTAAATATATATTTTTAATCAATATTACATACTTTTTTATATATTACATATTATTTTTACATTATTACAAATATTTTAAACTACTTTTGCACTTTGTCGCATCTAATTCTATTACTATATACAAAAAACTAGCTCTACACACTTATTTTCGCTCTCCCACAGTTAGCTATTATTTTCGCTTTTTTGTTTTCTATCATTTTTGAAAGTGTCAGAAGTCATAGTTGGCATGCACAAGGTTTTGAAAAGTTGTTGTTTTTCTCGCAGTGCTGAAATAAAATAAATTAATAAAAAAATTTAAAAATAAACCAAAAAAACAAAAACAAAAAACACGAAACAAAAAAAAATAAAGTGAAACCTTGCAAGAACTTGCAAAAACTAGCAAAAACTTGCAAAAACTTGCGCACATTTCTCTAAAAAAGCGTTTTTGAAAATTTAAAAATTGCTGAGGGTGTATTCTTTAAAGTGTTGGAAGTTGTAGTTGGTATGCGCAAGGTTTCAAAAAGTTGTTTTTCTCGCAAAGTGCTGAAATAAAATAAATTAATAAAAAAATTTTAAAAATAAACCAAAAAAACAAAAACAAAAAGCACAAAATGAAAAATAAATGAAACGAAACCTTGCAAGAACTTGCAAAAACTTGCAACAACTTGTAAAAACTTGCGAAAACTTGCAACCATTTTTCTAAAGAAGGTTCTTGAAGATTTAGAAATTGCTGGTATGTATTCTTAAAAGTATCAAAAGTCGTAGTTGGCATGTGCAATATTTCGAAAGTAGTTTGTTTTTTTCGCAAAGTGCTGAAATAAAATAAATTATTAAAAAAATTTTAAATAAACCAAAAAAACAAAACCAAAAACTGTGAAATGAAAAAATAAATGAAGTGAACCTTGCAAGAACTTGCAAAACTTGCAAAAACTTGCAAACGCTTGCGAAAACTTGCGCTATTTCTCTAAAGAAGTATTGTTTAAATTTAGAAATTGCTGGTGCTTAAAAGTGTCAGAAGTCGCAGTTGGCATGTGCAAAGTTTCGAAAAGTTGGATGTTTTTCTTGTAAAGTGTCAAAATAAAAATAAAATAAAAAAATTAAAAAAAAATAAATAAAAAAAATAAAAAAACAAACAAAAACAAAAAAAACAAACGAAACCAAAAAAAACAAATGAAAACAAAAAATGAAAAACAAAAAAGTGAAAAAAAACAAAATAGAAAATCTAATTATAAACAAAAGATCTAATCTGATCTTGTAATACAGAATTTGAACTTCATCGAACTATTTCGAACTATTTCAAAAAATTAGCCCAATGCGCGATCCAGGTTATAGATCTATTGATTCAGCTTGTTTTTTGGTCCTAAAATATTTCGAAAGGGTTCGAATATTTATGTAAAAAATTTAGCGTAAATTTACGATTTCTTATAGTTCATAAAAAAATTATAAACAATTTAGCATAAACTTTCACAAGTTTTTACAATATATAAGAAAATCGTAAACTTACATAAAAGGTTTAGTGTAAAACTATACAAGCTTTACAGTGTATAAGAAAATCGTAAAGTTACAAAAATTTTTACATAAATTTACGATTTTCTTACACATCATAAGACTTACGTAGTATTATGCTAAATTTTACGTAAGTTTACGATTTTCTTACATACTGTATAAACTTGCACAAGTTTACGCATATATATTTTTGCTGATGAATACATATACCAGGAACATAGTTATGCTTACATAACAGTTAACTGCTATCTATGATGGTGTAAGCAAAATCTTGCTTTGATTAGCATGTTGATGGGCTGTGTTAGTGCAACGTACTGCTATTGTACTTATATGAGCATACCGTTGATATTCATATTATTTTGAGATAGCTGTAATGAAACAAAATCAGGTGAGAATGTTACACATTATTTAATTGACACATGCTATTTTTCAATTTTGACCGATCATAAAATAATCCAGGTCAATTCGTGATATAATAAACTACTGATAATAATTACATATTATTATTAATAATAACAATGACGATAATTATAATTATTAATAATCACAGTTAGGGTTCTGCAATTTGATTTGATCTTCAAATATTTGAATCAAATATTTGATCAAATTCAAATTCAAATTTGACTATATTTGATTTGATCAAATTCGAATATGACCAAATTTGATTTGATTTGACAAATATGTGATTTGATTTGAAAATTACTATTAAAAATTCAAATTCAAATCAAATTCAAATTCAAATATTTGAATCAAATCAAATTCAAATTAGGGTCAATTTGATTTGATCAAATTCAAATTGACCTAATATTTGATTTAATTTGAATTTGAGGAACCCTAATCACAGTGATATTTGTATCAAAAAATTCGAATCAAAAAATTCAAATAAATATAATTCGTAAATAGTTATTTTTTTTTAAAAAATATCATTAGCATTAAAAGCATAATTTTATATAATTAGCAAGCATAATTTACTATCATTAGCAGCAGAATTCTGGACACCCTAATCATGAGTAATTTTTTTCAATACCTAAACATGAAAACCATCATAGATATAAATTTTTTGTTTTAAGAAACTTCATAAATTTTGGAATATAACATGCTAGTACATGCATATAGAGAGTAACATTGTCACATTAATAAAGTCCTTCTTGTAAAATTTTTCTTTCATTGTTTTCGATTGGCAGTTGGCAAAATTTTTTGACCCATTGTCGTGTTAAAAGTTCAAAATTGTCAATATCCTTATTTATCAAATTAATTTTATACATCATTTTATAAATTAAAAAAAACATGCTAGAGTTTTTGTATTTTTTTTCTATTAGCCTAAAATAAATAAAGTTACAGAAAACTTGTTTAGAATTATTGATTTATCAGATCCCATTAGTGATGTCCAATATGTTCAATACCACCTTTCCTTTGATGTTTCAGGTTCTTTGAACTTAAAAATGTTGACACCTATAAAATAAATAGTTGATTCTATTTGTTTTCAAAATGTTATTTCATTATTTTTTTATTTTTTATTAAAAGTCAATTTAATTGACAATTCAAAAAAAAGACATTCAAATAAAATATTAGTAATGCAAAAATTTTATGTAATTCATCTAGTGCACAATATTGTTGTTCTAAAAAAGGTAAAAGATTTGAACTTTTTTGTCTCTGAATATTATATAGATTTTCATAATATTTATTTATATTCCAATAGTCTGTACAAAAATAATCTGCTATTGGTCCTTTAGAACTGAGAATTAAGAAATAAATTTTGAATTTAAACAAACCAAAATTCAATTTCTAATAATTGTTATTTGAGTTAATAATTCCTTTTAAATTTAAAGTCACTAATTTGTCAATTAAAAACTAAAACAAAAATACAATATTGATTAAATAGGCTTAAAACGATATTATGGCTCATTTAATATATATGCAGTTAGCATTATGTATTTATGGTACTTGCCGACTTGTTACCTATTCCTGCTTAATTTAATATGAATAATGTCTCTACTTGTAATACTGCTGATTTGCTATATGCTAATAAAATATTCTTAAGTATCTATAAGCCCTATTTGAAGCTATTAAATTGATTTGAACTATGTGAATTGGAATTATATGATTCATAATTCTTGTTATTCCTTGTTGACATATATTTATGTACTATTTCTAGCATAATTGCTACAAGCTAATGATTTGCATTATAAGAAATTAATGACTTATCATAGGCACAAACAGCTGCATCTAAAAATTTATTCGATTGAGAGATTTGGAATCTAAATTTTGAAAATTAACATGTAAATTAGTTAAATTTAATTCTATAGAATTTAACTCATTATCATATAAATTATGAAATTGAATTGTAGACTTGATCTCTTCACTAATATCACAAGCCAAGGCTTTGAAAAATTTATTTTTTTGTAACTCAGATTGAAGTTCATAATATAGTTTTTTTCGTGATTGAGTTTTAAAAATGAGTTAATTCTGGTTTCGATGCCTTTCTAAATACTCTAAGTCGAATCCAAAAAGTATAATCTCTGAAAGTTGTGAAATACTATAACCCTTTAATTTCTATTTATAAAATATACAATATACAGTATATAAATATATATTATAATAATTTATTAATTGATTTTATATTAATATAGCATTTTATTATTTAATTACAATCTGCAAAAATAAGACTGAAGTATTACTACCATTTTATTACTCAAAACTGACTAATTTTTTTTATTACAACTATTCCAAATAATTGTGTATACAACCTCTTCAAAAGAATTAAATTGAGTTTTAGTAATCAAATTAAT
Source organism: Gigaspora rosea (assembly GCA_003550325.1). NCBI lineage: Eukaryota > Fungi > Glomeromycota > Glomeromycetes > Diversisporales > Gigasporaceae > Gigaspora > Gigaspora rosea. The sequence goes on along the minus strand of QKWP01000089.1, from coordinate 392,682 downwards.
CTTTATTTTAACTATATACTTATTAGGAACTAGATAGCCACTTTGTTAAGTTCACTGGATAACAACCAAGGTGTAAAATTTTATAAAGGTATTGTTTTTTTTTGTTTTCCAATTAGCCGCATTACATATATATTCAGATAATTATCAATAATTTTCTGACTATTAGTTGTATATTGTCTTGCTGGCAAACCTCCAGAAGAGAATGGGAGTAAAATAAGAATTTTGAGTTTCTTGTAAACATAATTCAAATAAATTTTTTTTTTTTTGTTTATTTGAAGAAAATATTTTTTTTAAAAAAAATTGTTTTTCAAAAGTATAAAGTCTAACAAACTTAAAAACAAAAATTTTATAAAGTAAAGTATTAGAATATATATACAAATATAGTCATAAACAACAAAACAAACTTATTGTACATGCGTAGATGTTGGTTTAATGTCTTACTATAATCTAAGTTGAAAAAACTCATTACTAACTCATTACCAACTTATTTATCAACTTGCTTTTCAAGCTCTTGATAGATTAGAAGAAGCAACTTTTTTCTAGAAAAAATGATAGTTGTAATATTTTTAAATATATCAAAATCTAATTATTACATAATAGATCTGATTGGTAATCTTGTTGTACAAATCTGAATATCCCTATCAAATATTACACAAATAAGTCTGATCAGCCCATATGTAATCAAAATTAACACTTAGCATTATTAGCTATCTACGTATATATAGGTAATCTTATCACTTCTGATATATGACATATTTTAAAATAATTTGAAAAATTTATAGTTAATATTTAATTTAATAATTTTTATAGTTTTGGGATATATATATTATAAAATTAAGCTAAAAAAATAATAAATTGTATTTTAATTAAATACTTTTCTTTGTTAATTATAGATTATAACAATAAAGTAAATTATATCTTGATTAAATTTTAATTTTTTTTTATTAAGCAAACTATATATAATTTCTAAGACTAAAATGTTTTTAATAATATTTTATATATAAAAATAAAATTTTTATAAATTTTACAAATTTTAAATTAGTATAATTTATAAACTAAATACTAGTAAATATAAAAAATATTATAATTTTTACCTAAAATATATATATATAACTAGTTAGTAAAATGAATTTAATAATTTTGCGCATGTGCACTGTAGCGCACCTCATATGATTTGGTGTAATGTGAAATCAAAAATAACCTGTTTTTTATTAGTTAGGGTTAGGGTGAGGTTCAAATAGTGTGTAGGCGAGTAAAGGGTTTTATAGTAAAATATTGTAAGAAATTTTTTTGTTAGAGCACGAAGAGTGGTTTCATAGACAAAATTATGAGCCACAAGCAATTTTTAAAAGATCGCTATTTTTTCTCGATTTCACATTACACCTGATCCTACGATCTAATTGGTTTATCAGATAGGTGCGCTACAACACATATGCGCTAAATTACATAAACCTAGTAAAATTTATAGTTAATAAAATTTTAATTAATCTCAGCTTAAAATAGAAGAAAAAGAATTATTTTTTATGTTTATACATAATTAAAATATTTGATATTTACAAATTCATAAATTTTTTCACTTTTTTAACCTAAAATAGATATTAAATTTACTATATAAACTAGTAAGTTTTACATAGTAAACTAGATTAAATTGATGTTTATTTTTTGTTATAACTTTTTTTTTATGTAAAAACTTTAGTTGAAATTTTGCATATTTTTTCTTGATACTTACACCAAGCTACTTGTGTAGTAGCACAAAAAATACAAAATTTGATTGGTTGAGCTTTAAATATATTAAAAAATTAATTTTTGTAATTTTTTATTTTTAAAAATTAAATATTTTTGAATTTTTTTTAAAAAATATTAAATCAAAAAAATAATAATTTTTTTTTACAAATAAGTAAAAAAATACTCATTTATTATATATATTTTTTTGATTGCTAAGTAATATATAAAAAATTTAAATTATTATATTTATTTTAAAATGTATGCAAATTATGTATCATTGTTAATAAGCTTACCAATATTATATTTTTTTTTAACCAGCGGTCCTGCTTTTATTAAGGAGGTTGTATGATTACATTATACTAGTTACAGTAAGTCATAATGCTACACTACACTTTTTCAGCTACTAACTAAAATCCTCCTTATTTAATAAAAACTCACTCGATACCGAAGTACCTAGGTGTGATCTGCCATGACAACTAGTTCTTCTCCTACAGGTACCCACAACTCACTGCAAGTATTCTGTATTCACCGAATGGCTGCTGTTAGCCTTGTCAGGGCTGCCTTTTTCTTTAAATCCTTTCACCTAGCTTCGATAGTAGAATGATTTTACTCAAAATCCAATATAAGAAAAGAAAATTTAAAACGAAATCTAAAGGAAAGTATAAAAAAAGGGGAGTACTACTAAACCTAAATGAGTTACCAAAAAACAAAACAAAAAGAAAAAAAGAAACAAGATGAGAAAGACAAAGAAAAGACTAATTCTGACAGATATAAAATAAAATGTATAAAATATAAAAATTATATAATACTGTATAGAAACTTTAGTATTATATATTTAGAAAAAAGAAAACAAAACAGAAAGAAAAACCGCCTTGTAACAAAGTTTGTAAGCAATTTCTTCGTACGGTCCAAAACATCTCTGACACGTCATTCACTGTTTATATTGTAGTGTAATGATTCACTCGTGTCATCGATACCAAACCGGTAAGCATTCCTGATTTGGAAGGAGTAAACACTGCTGATCTTTTGAAGGGGTAAACCAAAATGCCCACATTGTCAAAATTTCGAAAATACCAAAGGAGCAGGAGGGAAGTACACCAAGTTGTAAAGAGTTAAAAGAGTTACGCTATACAGAATATAATATCTAACCAAGCACTTTTGTATGTTTTCACATCCAAAAACCTTGACAAAACTAGCTACTACTTCTTTGCTTGGTAGTTTTCCAGACTTTTGCTGAGAGGCCTCACTTAGGTGAATCATCTTTTTCAACTATATTTCAGTAACGACCACTTTTGGTTCTATAGAAACCAAACACTCAGTGAATAGCCTTGAGCCCCAGCTGCTGAAAGTGGAGTTTTGTTGCATGTTACATATGATAACTGTGTAGTTTTCGTAGGTTGGCTTTCTTGAAAAATTTGGTGCGAGGGATCGTTGGAAAGAGTTGAGCTTACCAATATTATATAAATACAATACTTTTCAAAAATATATATTATTATGTTATTCACTATACGAAACATAATATGTATTAATAAGCAATGCCCAGATTGCTTTATTAAGTACTATGAATATAAATAAAAAAAGGGAGCCACTATTTCCACTAAGATATTTTGCTATTTATACCATAGTTATACAAATATTTCTATTTTTAAAATTCTCTCTAACTTTAACTTTAACTTTAACCCTAACTCTAACTCTAAAAACTAATAAGTATACCTTCTTTGGCCTCTAATTAAAAGTTGTAAAGCTTATTTTTCTAATTCTGATGATTCTTAAATTATCAAAATCAGTTTAGTGAATCCCAAGATACTTGGAATCAAAAAAGAGAACATAAGAATTAGAACATAAGAATTAGCAAATTCACTATTATGCAAAGTATAGAAAGTGTTTGGGTCAAAATCTCGACAAACAAAATCCCGACAGTTCAAAATCCTGACAAAAAATCCTGACAAAAAATCCTGACAAGCAAACATCCTAACAATCAAAAAAAGCTTTCCTTGAGCAACTTTACTATAAAATCAACTAAACCAAATCTAGCCCAGTCGCTCACCCTAATCCTATTCTAAACACTTATCTAACCCTAATCTAACTTAAATAAATTTAATGATTTTTTTGTTGTCGGGATTTTTGGGATTTTTATTGTCAGGATTTTTTTGTTGGGATTATGACCTTTCGGAATTCTGTTTGTCAGAATTTTGACCTGCTCCTGTATAGAAACACTATCAAACAAAAAACTGTAATTTGTATAGAATTTTATTATTACAACTAATTTGGGCTCTTAAGTAAAGTAGTTTTTTTGGCTCAAAAAAATACTAGTTTTTAAAATAAGTTTTATTAGTTTTTTAGTAAAATTTTCAATATAGTAAAAAAACATTTTAAAATGTATATAAAGAAAGGGAATTGCTATTTGCACCATGGATTTTTGCTATTTGCACTATGGTACATGTAGATCTTCTCGATTTTGTCACTTAAATATTTTAACTTTTAAAAACTTTTATTAATATTATCTCTATGAGTTTTTGATCAAATTTAATAAATTTTTTTTATTTGAATTCTATAGATTCATAGAATTCAAATAAAAAAATTTTTATCAAATTTGGTCAAGAACTCGTGGAGATATCTTTGATGAAAGTTCCTGTAAACAATTTCATTACAGCTTCTTTGTAATATGTTTTTTTGCTTTTTCAAAATAACCCACTATTCGGTGATGATTTACAAGAAATTTTACTATGCTAACTAAAAAAAAATTTATAACAATACTTGTAGCACATATCATGGACTAATAGAATCTCAAATTACAAAAAAAAATATTAAAAACTCGTGAAGATATTAACATTTTTGTAAATTTTGACACATACGTTTTTGCAAGTTTTTCTCTAAACTTCAAATGATTCTGGAAGCACTTCCTTAAAATGAAACCTCCAAAATGTAATTAGTAAGTTGATAGAATAGGTATTCGAGAGTCTTCAGTTAAAATTTTATCATAAACCGATTAATATTGACGAAGTTATGATGATTTTTCAATTTGCTTCCAGATTCAAAATTTTTTAAAATTTTCAATTTTGATGAAAACAGAAAAATCACTATTACAGGCTAGATTTTTACAAGTTCAAATGAAACAAGTTACTGCGCACTAATATAATCAATAGAAATATGCTAAAATTTTGCTTTCTAAAATTTCAAGATATTTGGTTAAATATTCATTTCAGAATAGCTTTTTTTCATTTAGTGCAGCTTCTTTATAATATATTTTTTGGAAATAAAAGAATATTTCATTAAAGATATCTTTACAAGTTCTTGACCAAATTCGATGAAATTTGTTTTTATTTGAATTTTATAGATCCATAGAATTCAAATAAAAATTTCATTGAATTTGATCAGGTGGTTGCAGAGATATCTTTGATCAAAGTTTTAGAGAATTTCAAAATGCTTATTACATGACAGATACATTTAAATTTTTGACAAAACTTTGATAAAGGATATCTCTGCAACTACCTGATAAAATTTGATTACTTATTCTGCGGATCCATAATAATTAAATAAAAAATTTTCATCAAATTTGATCTGGTGGTTACAGAGATATCCTTGATCAAAGATTTGTCAAAATTTAAACATATCTGTTATGTGATACAGGTTTTGAAATTCTCTAAAATTTGATCAAAGATATTTCTGCAACCACCTGATCAAATTTGATGAAATTTTTTAGTTAATTATTATGGGTCCGTAGAATAAGTAATAAAATTTTCATCAAATTTTATCAGGTGGTTGCTGAGATATCCTTGATCAAAGTTTTGTCAAAAATTTAAATGTATCTGTCATGTGATAAGCGTTTTGAAATTCTCTAAAACTTTGATCAAAGATATTTCTGCAACTACCTAATCAAATTTGATGAAAATTTTTTTATCGAATTTGATAAGGTAGTTGCAGAGATATCTTTGATCAAAGTTTTAGAGAATTTCAAAATGCTTATTACATGACAAATACGTTTAAATTTTTGACAAAACTTTGATCAAGGATATCTCAGCAACCACCTGATAAAATTTGATGAAAATTTTTTTATTTATTCTATGGATCCTTAATAATTAACTAAAAAATTTTCATTAAATTTAATTAGGTGGTTGCAGAGATATCTTTGATAAAGTTTTAGAGAATTTTAAAACGCATATTACATGACAGATACATTTAAATTTTTGACAAAAATTGATCAAGGATATCTCTGCAACCACCTGATCAAATTTGATAAAAATTTTTTAGTTAATTATTACGGATTCGTAGAATAAGTAAAAAAAATTTCATTAAATTTTATCAGGTAGTAGCAGAGATATCCTTGATCAAAGTTTTGTCAAAAATTTAAACGTATCTGTTATGTAATAAGCGTTTTGAAATTCTCTAAAACTTTAATCAAAGATATCTCTGCAACCATCTAATTAAATTCAATGAAAATTTTTTATTTGGATTCTATAGATCTATAGAATTCAAATAAAAAAATTTTTATCGAATTTGATTAGGTGGTTGCAGAGATATCTTTGATCAAAGTTTTAAGAATTTAAAACGCTTATCACATGACAGATACGTTTAAATTTTTGACAAAACTTTGATCAAGGATACCTCTGCAACCATCTAATAAAATTTGATGAAAATTTTTTTACTTTCTATGGATCCATAATAATTAACTAAAAAATTTTGATCAAATTTAATTAGGCAGTTGCAGAGATATCCTTGATCAAAGTTTTGTTAACAAATTTAAACATATCTGTCATATTTTGAAATTCTCTAAAACTTTGATCAAAGATATCTTTGCAACCACCTGATCAAATTCAATGAAAATTTTTTTATTTGAATTCTATGGATCTATAAAATTCAAATAAAAAAATTTTATCGAATTTCATCAAGAACTTGTAGAGATAACTTTGATGAAATATTCTTCTATTTCCAAAAAGTATATTATAAAGAAGTTGTGCCAAATGAAAAAAAGCTATTATGAAATAAATATTAACCAAATAACTTGAAATTTTAGAAAGCAAAATTTTAGCATATTCTTTATTGATTATATTAGTGCGCAGTAGCTTGTTTCATTTGAACTTGTAAAAATCTAGCCTGTGATGGAGATTTTTCTGTTTTTATCAAAATTGAAAATTTTAAAAAATTCTGAATCTGGAAGCAAATTGAAAGATTATCATAACTTCGTAAATATTAATTTATTTATAATGGAATTTTAACTAAAGACTCTCAAATATCCATTTTATCAACATACTAATTTATGTTTTGAAGGTTTCATTTTAGAAAGTGCTTCCAAATTCATTTGAAGTTTAGAGAAAAACTTGCGAAAATGTATATATCAAAATTTACAAAAACGTTAATATCTTCACAAGTTTTAATATTTTTTTATAAAATTTGAAATTATATTAGTCCATGATATGCGCTACAAGTCTTGTTATAAATCTTTTTTATTTAGCATAGTAAAATTTCTTGTAAATCATTGCTGAACAGTGGGTTATTTTGAAAAAGCAAAAAAACATATTACAAAGAAGCTATGTTGAAATTGTTTACAGGAACTTTCATCAAAGATATTTTCACGAGTTCTTGACCAAATTTGATAAAAATTTTTGATTTTAATTCTACAAATCCATAGAATTCAAATAAAAAAAATTTATTAAATTTGATCAAGAACTCATAGAGATAGTATTAATAAAGTTTTTAAAAATTATAATATTTAAGTGACAAGATCGAGGTGATCTATATGTACCATGGTGCGAATAGCAAAAATCCATGGTGTGAATAGCAATTCTTTAAAAAAAATAAAAAAGTTTGTATAACAGAAATTTGCTAATTCTTATGTTCTTTTCTTTGATCCCAAATATCTTGGAATCCACTAGGCTAATTTTGATGATTTAACTACTATTAGAATCAGAAAAATGAGCTTTACAACTTTTAACTAGAAACCAAAGAAGGTTTACTTATTAGTTCTAGAGTTAGAATTATAGTAAATTTATAATAAGTAGCTGCGCAACGCAGTTGCGCAAAATCATGAACAGGGAAATCAGTATGTTATTATGTTAGATATTATGTATAGATAGAATTATCTAACATAATTTTTTCTAAACACCATTAGATTTTGTTTATTTATACGTGATTTAAATTAATTATCTTTTCTCGGTCAGTTTCTTTTATTACTATTGTAACCATCCAGATATGGGTGTTGATGGTAGTCAAGGCGTATATATTCAGTGTCAATTTCATATTTTTATTTTTATAAAATTATATATGCAAGTTACATGAGGTCACAAATCATTTGGATCCAAGTCGGGATATCACTTAATTCGGTCTGATTAATTATGCAATCAATTTAAGTGTTAGTTTACGAAACAATGTAAGGAGGGTATTAATTTTAAAGTTATATAATGCGAGAACAATAATAACAGTTTTTAAGGGAGCAGTGAGATGTTAAAGGGTAACAATTAACAAATACAAGATCACAAAATTATTTTGTAGTAATGAATAAGATTAATCCGAGTATAATGGTAAGAGTAATAAGGTTTTATAACGTAACTTCGTCATAAAGGCTTTGAAAAATCGATTACGTTAAAATAATTAAGAAAAATAGAGCTATTTGCTCTAGACTAATGTTGTTAGTTGAAATTAGTTTTGCTAATGTCAAAATTTGTCTAAATTAAATTGTCTAAATGTTAAATGACTAAATTAATTTTTTTAATAGCAATTTTAAAAAAATAAAGTCAAAATTGTCTAAATTTAATTTGCCTAAATTCCTAAATGTCTAAATTATTTCGACTAACAACACTAGACATCTGAAAGTCCACAAGACATTCTTTACTATTAAATCAAATATGAATAACCCATCACTATCTGATTACTATCCTGATCATAAGATCCAAAAAATCCTTAAAAATTAATTCTTATATTGTATCGCATATAGTTGACCGAACACTCCAATTTTTTGCACGCACAGTAATCATTACTGGCATGCAAACTTCGATCTTGTGATCCATTCACCCAATAATTTGTGATATCACAGTTTGAAACCACGACAACGAAAACCAATGTGCAAAACTAATCTGAAACGATAAGTGTAATTTTTTCCTACGACAGTAATTACTTTTTCGATTTAAGCATTCACCCATCGCTACACTAACACACAAGATGATTTATATTTTGAGGACCTTGACGAAGTTGATTGCGAATAATATGTATTTCCATATTTTTTAAATTGGTTATCGGTTATACACAGAGGAAATCCAAGTTTATCAATAAAGATTTTGCGAAATCAATATAGTGTACTTCGAAAAAGTTTTGTTTTGTCTCTCATTATGGGATACATTATTACTATAAAGAAACATATTGGATTGCCCTTCTGCTATAGAGCAAATTGCGCAGTTGTTTATAGAATCGTGCAACATGCTCTTTTCCATTTTTTATTTCTATACTGTATTATAACTATCGTGCCGACAGGCCATAAAGTATCATTGTTTTGTACGTTTCTTAGCTTACAATCTTAACGGATCTCACTACCTACTCTTATTTATGACTGGGAGGGAGATATAACCAGAACGAAAGTCGGTTTACCATTATTTTTCACTTACTAAATATACTACGATCCATTGCCTCATAATTAATCAAGTAATCAGTTACTTCATACGTACTGACTAAGAATATTACTAATTACCTGATTACTTCATACTCACGTTCTATCAGCCAACTGATCGATCATGTGATCATAACCGGGTCTGTCACATGTTCGTTCGAATGACACACAAAAGCTGCCTCGATACTTATGCATTGAGCAGCAATTTGATGGAACTATACCTCACATTTCATGTAACGTACTGTTGTATCTAAAGTAGTGATTTATTTAAAGCAGCTATTAAAGTAGCTCTTGGCTAAAATTAAGCCCCTAAAATTGGATTTTCATGCTACTTTAAATGGATCCCTACTTTAGATGCAACGCTATCATGCAATGATCACGTTTTTTTAATACACTGATAAGAAATATTATTCCACGTTTCTATATGTTCGCATGGCGGGTTTTATGACTTATAATCACTACTTTAATCAGTAGAAAAACCAATTTTCTGATGATACAAGTTATTTCCCTGGAATTACTTGTTATTTCCTGAATTTTTTGTTATTTCCTCAGGTGCACTTTAGACTCTTGTCAAAATTCATTTAGACGGGATAAAAAAATCTATTTAGATCACTAGTTTTTAGAAATTTCTTAAATAAAAGTAAAATGCTACTTAGGATGCTAGTTTTTAAAATTCTTTTGAATATCGTAATTATTGAAATCATAATAAAATTTTATTTAATATAAATCTAATATTAATATCAACGCTAATATTTTTACAATTATTAATGTAAATTTGAGAAATTGAACTATTATTCGAAAATTTATCTTGAAATTCGGGACTTGCTTGTTTTGAAATAATAGAATTTGAAGATTTATCTTCGCTATCATTTGCTTGGTTTGACGAAATAGGATATGGGATCTTAAAAGGTTCAGACCAGTCATGTGAAGTTTTTTGAATCTTGTGTTTCTTTCTACGATTATGAGAGCTCAATTTTACAATGAAGTAACGCAACTCTTCTAAATTTAAATAAAAAAATTTTAAAGTTTTAATTCATTTCATAAAAAAAAAAATTCTCTTATGCCAGATTTTTTCTTTTTTCATTTTATTATCCTAATTGTGCTTTCCTCTATCATTATCATTTTTATTGTGACTTTTTTCGTTATTGTCATCAATTTTATTGCAGATTTCTTTTTTTTATGTAGAAAGTTAAACTTATTAAGCGTATACGTATATATTAAACGTATATAAATTATATGAATTAATTTTTAAAACGAATAATAAAAAAAATGCAAACAAGAAAACTTCATGCAAGCCATTTTGGAAAGGTAGGGTGCAATAAAAAAAAAAGGTCAAACGAACAAACAAGTTTATTTATATAAGTCGTAAAAATTGTCATGTGTCATATAAAACGAAGAATAACACTCTTATTTCCCGCTACGGAGGAATAAACCAGTAAATCCCATCAGCCGGGGTCCGAAAGGCCCCAGCTGATTGGGGATTTACTCTTATTCCTGCTGCAGCGGGAAATAAATATACTTATTGCGCTTTGCAAAAAGATGTGAACACTGCTGATCATTTTTTCATGTGAGAATCAGAGATTTTATTGATTTTTTGTGATTTTAAGAATTTAACCAATTTCAAAGAAATACAAACATAACCAATCGAAAATATAAAGTAACAGACAATCTGGAATCTCAGTGATTCTCAACCATCATCATCATTAAATCACATGTTCATATCTTTTTGCAAAGTGTACACACTTAGAATTGAATGATAAAATTGGCAAACCAGAATTGAAGTATTCTGGTGACATATTTACTGCATTTTTATTACCATTATTGATGATCAATTGATGCATCAAATAATGATGACATAATGCAAATGGTCGAAACGTCGCATGATCACAGGAATGATATAATAATTACTTGAATATAATTATTCACCGTGATAAAATCGTCATAATCACTGTTAGTTTTCCCACGTTCAGGTCACATTTTTCAGATTCGACCAATCAAAAATATTAAAGCGAACATTGAAGTATAGTGATGAGAAATTCAATGGTACTGGTATAGCATCGATTAGTTTTCGCAAATCAGTACGTACGGTTGAGCAGATCAGTATAGTACACCCCGAATTTTTCAAATTTTACCGATGTTATAATTATTTATACCATGTGATCTGCTGTAACCTCTCAATACACAATACTGTATGATTTGATACTTTCGTGATTAAACAATTGTTAATAATTTAAATTATGATGACATTCTTGCTCATTGACATATTAGTTTAACATTTTAATCACGAGTTAAATAACAATCAAAAAGCGTTAAAGCACAATAACTCGATTATATTGCTATATTAAGTTTTATTACACTGATCACATTTTGATGATTTTATTGGTTGGTAAATCGGCATAAAACTACGAACTGCAAGAATCGCTAAGAAAATTAATAATTTTTAGTCTGGGCGGCAAAATTCTAACCAAAAATTTACGACAAATGAAAAATTTAGAAATCAATCATTTAAATATTTGGTAGAATGTAATTTTTCTTGATACTGTATTTGCTAATATATTCATATTTTTTTTACTAATCATGTTTTTATCTATTGCGGAGCAATTGTTCTTGTTCTTGTGCTTGTTCTTGCACTTATTTTGCACTTGTTTTTGAGACATTATACAAACCGATTTCAAATTTGTGAAACATTTGATTGACTTTCTAGCCTAAAATAGTTTATAAATATTTGGTAATCAAACAACAAAAGTAAATTTGGCAAACTCACATTTCGCAATTTTAAGAGTTGTTTAAAGGCGTTATAATGATTACTCAAATGTTATAATTACTCGACCATGAATCATCTGCTAGTTTTCCCACGTTTAGGTCATATTTTTCAGATTCAACCAATCTAAAATGTTAAGTGAACAAACCCAGAATGAAGTTCGGATACAACCAATCAAAAATGTTAAAGTGAACAGACCCAGAATTGAAGTATAAAGAAAGATATATAAATTAAAATGGTTCTTTAGTTTATATTGCCCTAATTTTAATTATACAAATGACCTCATTCGAAAAGCTCCTATTACGCAAAATACAGGAAACCCAAGGTCGTTGCACACAAATTCTGATATAGGCTGAGGCATATGAATTCATGTGAACAGGTTGTCCAATCAGAATCAAAAGAGCTACTCCACTTAACTTGCCCATAAACCATACACTACATACTTCGTACTCCATTCCTGGTAATATTATAAATACAACTCGAATACAATAAAAAATTTTGGGAGCATGATCAGAATGATCTGATAATCTGTGCGCGCAATTCATATAGCGCACACTAGAATTATAAAATTTTTATATGAAAATCTTTAATGTTTTAGTATAAAAAAAATGTGGCGGATTACAAGTAAGAATCGCAACCAATAAATAAAATGCCTAACTTCTGATCATAAACTTTGCTTGAAACGATCTGCTGCATGCCGACAAAGAAAGATTAGAGAGGGTTAATGCAAAGTTTTAAATACTAACATAAAAAAGGTAATTCAAAGATTTACACTCGAATATTTAACAGAACATAATTGGCAAAGTTCACAAAAACTTCATAATTACAAACAATAGCTATTTAGAGTACTGTAAAGAGTAGCATCACATAGTATCGCACAACTGCTAGTAAATTATAAACATGCTAAGCCGGCATCGCTGTGGGAACAGACAGGATTTTAAGAGGTAAGATAATTTGCAATGACCTTCCGCAAAAAGTAATACTAACCAAATATGAGATAGATGAGAATTATAGAGAGCACGAATGGCAGAGGCATACAAATAAAGATGAAATCATGTGAACAGATTTCTCAATCGGAATCAAAAGAGCTACATCACTTAACTTGCCTGTAAACCATACACTACGTAATTTGTACTCCGTTTCTGGTATAAACTTATTCTCACTTTATTAGTATCAATTTTGACAAAATCCAATCCACCAGATCACGATTTTGCAATACTTAAACAATTCTATGAATTAGGATTTTTGACAAGTATACCTATTCATATGCTGAATACAACCCATACCTTTTGGAACTCTTTTTCACGTTCTTTAAATAATAATAAAAAAACTTTGAATGAAAAACGACATATTTTATCAATAATTGCTAAAGATTTTACTTATAATGAATTAGAAGAAAATTTAGGTGTAAGCTAAAATTAATAACATATATAAACTTATAATTTAATTACCTAATATTAAAAAAGGTTGGCTATCATACAATCTCTGAAGCTCACAAATATGCGAAATCCTATAGTCATGGTGCACCACCTCTTGTTAAACCTATAATTCATCATGTAAAATTAACAGAGGAACAACTAAATCAATTTGAGCTTTTTTTTTCTGACAAAGAAAATGTTAATATGTTGTTATATAGAACTGAAACATCAACTGGCTTGCCAATTTTATATCTTCAAAACTATAAAAAAGCCTTATGGAAAAAATTTCATGAGAAATATCCAAATGGAATGCAGCGTACATCGTTTATGACTCACTTACAAGGTGGTAAATATATATATAAAAATAATCTTGGTGGTATATGTTCAACTTGCAATGAGCTTGGATATAAGATGGTTGAAGAAATCGAACAGCTTTTAGAGTTACATATTAGTAATGTTGATCTTCAGGTGCGTAAATAAAATATATGTACATACATATTATATATACGCATATAAATATAAATATATACGTATATACATATCTTAAATAAATATACCGTTTTTGTAATTTTTGTTCGATATCATATGATATTACCTTCAGTTTGTACGTAATGCATATAAGGGAGACAGGGGTATTATGGACATGTTAAAGTTTCTACTAATAAAACTTTATAAAAATCAAATAGATTTTTATACAATTTTTATTATTTGAACTATGCTTAATAAAGAATAAATTACTGCAAAAAAATCTTTATATCATATATTGTTTTAGATATAAATAATTGGTATACAAAATAGAATATAAAAATTAAATTTTAGAAGAAAGGGGTATTGTGGACACAGTGATAAAATTTGATCTACTGGTCCGTTTTGGATGATTTTACTACCAAAATAACCGTCTCAGTGAGACGATTCTAACAAGCACAAAATCATTAAAATCCAATCATAGGATCCCAAGATTGTTAAAGTATATTATGTAAAAGAGATTTTATAAAAATCATCCTAACGGATTTATTAAAACACCAACCCATAGTACATTTTATAGAATATGATCGTCATTATACATACAATTTCATATATCGGAGTTTATTTAACATATGCAGGTGCTATTTATAATGCATTATTCCATAAATAAATAACAAACAATCGATTTTCTTCTTGTTGCCTGTACAATTCTTAATAAAAGTAGTTTGGCGTTTGTCTCGTGATATAGAACTGTTGTAAATGCGAAACAAAAGAAGAGTTAGATTCATCGCGAGGATACTTCAAAAAGCAAATATAAAAAACTATACTTCGATCTAATATACAGTTTACCTATTAACTCTACGTTGGTTAGTATGTTTCTTTTGTCTATTTTTGCTTATTTCAGGTTGTTTTGCATCACACACTAATATCTGCAACATTTACCTGTTATCTTATACACACGTTCTATCTTCGTTCAAAATATTTCAATTATTATCCTATTTCGGCTTCAATATTCTTCTCATTTCTTGTAGTTTGTCCATTTTAACGAATAAGCAGTTCAATGTTTATCACGTGAAATAATCAACAAGAAGAGAGTTTACAGTCTTACCTTTGAGCTGATATAGTAACTCACATATTGCATTTTTTTTGCATTATAACAATGGTAAACACGTTTTGTTAATTTTACTTAGCTGATCTTTTTTATATTTGCGTCCGAATTAATTATTGCAGCAGTTATCCTATTGTCTCACCTTGTTTTATTTTAACAAATTATTTTGCGAAAATGGATGAGTTTAGTTTTGATGACTATATCGATTATGAAGAATCTTATGATGATCAAGAAAATGGATTTTCTTATGCTGAAACTTATTGAGAAGAATGCTTTCATATTGTTCAAGGTGATATTAATTTTTAGGGCAAAAGTAATGATCAAGCTTATAATAATTTTCAAGAAGACAATTTGTCTTACAATGGAAGTCATGATGATGATTATAAAAATATTCAAGAAGATGGTATTCAGGAAGATAGTTCATCTCATACTGAAAGTCATGAAGAGGTTCGAGAATCACGTGCTGAAATAACAAAATAAAGGTCACCCAAAACACTTTCAATACCTGATGCTGCTTTTGAACAAGCATCACTATTATGTGTTGGAATGACATTTAAGCATTGGGACCATGCATATTTGGTATTAATGGCATATGGACAGCAGACTGGGTTTGTGTAGCGAATTCAAGACAAAAAATTGGATAAAAATGCAACGTGTATAAGTATGTTTTTAAATGCTGACATGCTGAAAATTTTCAATCAAAAAAAACAGCCAACGATCCCTCGCAACAGTAACAGAGAATCAATTAAGACAGGCTGCACTTGCTTTATTAATATGTGTTGGTCACTTAATGCATCAAATCCAACTATAACTAAAATGGACCTTAAACATCAAGGTCATATACCCAGCCCTGACACTATTCACTTTGCTAATGTTTACAGACAGCTTCCTCAGAATGTGATGGACAAGATCAAATTCTATGTAAATACAATTCATGACATTATTAGCATACATTACGGCAGCTTCTTAATGGCGAATTCAAGGAGCAATTGTTTTTGGACAAAGATTTGGCAAATGCTATTTAACAATTTCAAAAATTCGATATAACAGCCCCAGAGCAAGACCCTAAAAATGATGCTTCGAACCTTCTAAAGGAACTATTAAAAATAAAGAGAATGATCCTACATGGTTTATATCATTCCATTGTATTAAAAATCGTCTTTTTCATTTATTTTGAATGACTTCCCACCAAAAACACTTATACTTAAAGTATTACGATATTATTCTGACGGATAATACTGCACGAACCAATAAATACCAGATGGTATTATATTTATTTATTGATGTTGATTAGCATCGTCATTCAAGATTAGTAGGTCAAGCACTAATGTCTGACGAAACAACTTCGTCATATATATGGGTTCTTAAAAATCTTCTTGCAGCTACAAATAATTTACCACCTACAACGATATACTCCGATTGCGATACTGGACTAGGACCAGCAATTGAAATTATACTTCCAACTACTTGACATTTACACTCCATTTTCCATATAGTTCAAAACATAAAAAAACATTTAATGCGTTCACTTGGTTCTGAATTTACAGCATTTCAAAATGATTTCTTTATATGCCATATTAACTTGTTTGAAGAGATTTTTGAATCATGATTCAATTCATTATGTATTAAATTTCCGGAAGCTTCATCTTATTTGAGGAATAATTTATACTCAATTAAAGAAAAATGGGCTAAGTGCTATAGCTTTTAGGTAATTAAAATTAAACTTACAGTCATATTAAGGATTAGGTTTCAATTGACTTATATAAAACTCTTTTTTAGAAATTTAATGCCAAAATGTCTTCTACTCAACGAGTAGAATCAATTAACAGCATTATACATAAATATGTTAATTCACATTCAATACTAATGAATTGTTTTAATGGGATACAAAATATATTATTTTCCGAACTTCAAAAAGCTAAGTATCATGACTATTTGGAAAATTTACTATTTACTATCGGATCATCGTCGGCAGTTCATGTCTTTCCAGATATAGTTGATCTTCTTAAATCAGTTTTAACTGATGAAATTTTCTGAATTCAAAAGGCTCAAATCAATATCTGTTTTGAATATTATTCAAGGTTGATCCCTTAGAATAAATATGATAATTGTGATGAAGTAAGGTTAAATTTGTTGTTTAGTATAAGTAGTTGTTTGATATTAATGTTTAAACTTTTAAAAGATCAATGATATTGATACATCTAATTGTCTCAAAGATCACACTGACAAATGCCAAATTGCACTCAAGTCTCTCATTAACCGTGTTGGTATCAGTAATATTTTGGAAATTTGGGAGATCAAGCATATGGTAGCAAATACAACATCACTTAACTATGTAGTGTTGCTTCAAAACAACTCACACGTTTGTACATGTCTACTTTTAATTAGTGAAGAATTAGTTTGTCGTCACTTTTCCAAATAATGTTACAAACAAAAACTGCGAAATTTAGTATAGTTTTAATAAAGAGTCGATAGTACAAAAAGGATCTTGAGATGCATGATCTTAATACAACATATGATTCTTCTGGATTATCTGCTAATACCATTAATACAATGACTGAAAGTTTGGCTTTAACTTCTGTATGTGATACTTGGAATTCAGAACAAGATACTTTCATTCAAGATATTGAAATTGAAGAATCTATTGCGTCAAGGCAAATTTATAGTGAATGTGCAGCTTTAGGACGTAAATTAGCATCGTTGGCAGCAGAAATTCGCTTAATGCATGTTGTAGCTACTTTACAAGGCTTGATTCAACAAGTAGAGCAAGCAAACTCTAATTCTACAAGTAGTCAAAGTCAGCATCTAATCGATAATTCACTACAAACGAAACCAAGAGGAATACCAGCTAACCGATTAAAAGCAGCTATAGAAGAAGGTGCTCCGAAGAATTCAAAAGATAAATTGACAAGTGCTAATGTTCGCTCTAAAGATGCGTACACATGTCGCAATTGTTTTCAAGGAGGGTATAATGCAAGAAGTTGCAGTGCACCTTGTAATGTTTGTAAAGCAACCGACCATACTTATTTATACTGTCAAAATGCATAGCTTGTTTTATGATTTCCAGCTATAATAAATCTCTTCAAATCAGTGATCATTTTTTCATGCAAAATGTAATAATGTGTACATACATATGTACGGCTTTAATACTTAATTAAATAAATAGTTATCATTATCTAGTACTATCGCTATAGAATATGTTCCCCAGTATCGATTTAAAAATTTCATCCCCACATGATCGTTACTAAATTTTTATATTAGGTTAGGGTTAGGGTGTCAAGTTTGTTTATTTTAGGTTAGGGTTAGAGTGTCAAGTTCGTTTATTTTTAGATTAGGGTTATGGTATTAAGTTCGTTTATATTAGGTTAGAGTTAGGGTGAGTGCTCAGTTAGGGTTCGGGTTTAGGTTGTTATATAGTAAAATCGCCGTTGAAATGGTCTTTAATCACGTGGAGAAAATTTTATAGCGATGCTGTGAATATAAATTAGGTGGGCGAAATTTTTATACTAGACGACTACCGACAGTTCTTGGGAACAGATAAAATCACGTGAATAGTTTAGTTAGGGAAGTTAGGGTTGGGGTATTAGTAGGTGTTTTAGTAATATCTCGTAAATTGCACTGTCCTTACTGTCTGTAAGAACTGTCCATAGATCATTTGCGATACCGGGGTACATAGTGAATACATAATGATTATCACGTGGGTATATAGTACAATAATTATTTAGTTACGCAATATAATTTATATAATAAACAAACTTGGAAGTGTTTATGTTACACAATATATATAGGTAGGGATGATTTTTAATAAAATTATCCAGGCTAGTCATTAGAAAAGCTCTATGTAAAAATTTGAAGATTTTCAAATATATACAAAAACTTATATTTTGTATAAATAACGATATCTTGTGATAAAGTGATCAAAATTGGATGATTTTTATACTATTCGATTCGTCTCTTTGAGATGATTCGAATGGTATAAAAATCATCCAATTCTGATCACTAGATCATAAAATACCTGCCCTGTCCACAATACCCCCCTGTTCACAATACTCCATCTCCCTTATATCTTTATAGTATATTATTCGGATAGGTATACCGCAGAACTATACTTATAGTGTATGTGTTGTATATACTCTCAGCATAGTCTTCTGTATACTTGACCATTTTGGCTGCAAATATAAGTATTTTTGAAAGTACTGAAATACTTTTATAAATCGTGCTTGCACAGTACTATTCGGATCAGCTAGAGTGTTTTTAAAAGACAGTATTAGGACAGCTTCTTATCAATTAGACATCTTGTATGGCAACCTAAAATTTTGTTATTAATTGTGAAGAATCTTTACGATTATTATATAATTATTATATTTCTATTAGAAATATAACAATTATATGATAATCGTGAAGAATCTTTATGATTATCATGTAATTATTATATTGCTATTAGAAATATAATAATTATATGATAATCGAAGAATCTTCATGATTATCATATAATTATTATATTTCTATTAGAAATATAATAATTATATAATAATCGTGAAGATTCTTCACGATCAACTTGGCAATAAATGGTATATATGCAGATATATATATTTGTATGCAGATATTAATTGTGTTCTTTGCTTAAATATAGAATAAATTTAGTGTTCAAGCACAAACTTTAAAATGATATTTGCGAAGAGATTATACCATGAAACTTACTGTTAATCCGTTAGGTTATGCTATGCACGATCCTTGTATAAGTCATTGTTTACGGCACGCATTTGGTGATTGTAGTCTAGTTCATTCAGAAACCTGTGAAATTGTAAAAACTTGGTTATTTTTTTTAATGAAATGAAAGCTAATACCCCTGCAGAGATTCACGAGGTTTTAAATGAATATCAAACTAAACTTATATATTTTCAAGCCCATTATGCATGTAAAACGTACCTTAATGCTCAACTAAGTGCTAATCTTGCACAACTTAGTTCGGATAGCACATTAATAATTGTTAACTATAAAATGAAATTTTATATCAAAAATCTCGAGAAACAAAGGCAGAGTTTTTTGGTAAACGAGAGTGGTCACTCCATTCAGTCTTAATGTATACAAAGGATTCTGATACTGGTAAAATTAATATCCACGCATTTGATCATTGAAGTAGCGATAGTAAACAAGATGCCTGGTTTACTGCGTCCTCGCTTTATGGAGTAATAGAAACAATTGAAATAAAACCAAAATAGATTTGTATTTTTCTGATAATGGATGCATTATCATAACACAGAATTAATGATAATATTGGCTCATTGAAAGGAATAGTATGGTATTTCAGTACGCAAATAGATTTTTCTTGAGGCAGGCGAAGCAAAAACAGCAATCGATTCACACCACGCCCAGGTATAAATAAATTTTTACTTTTGTAACTAGTAAATCCTAACAAGTTACTATTACTATTTGCTTAGTTAACACATGCAATAAAATGATAGGTAAAAATGGGACATGATATTGAATCAGGCGAGGAAATACAGGAGGCAATAAAAGACTTGGCAGGGACTCACGTCACAAATATCATACCTAATCGTGTGGGTTTGTATAATTTGTTTTTTCTAAGTTAAAAAATAATAAGTATTAATTAATCAAACTAAATAAAGCAAATAACAAACTTGGAATGATGTATGAAATTTCTAATTGGCATGAGTGGACTTGGCCAGATGAGGAAGAAGAAGCCAGTTCTATTTTGGCTAGGTCATTACAGGGGTTGGGCCATGAAAAATATAAACCTAAACAAATTATAAAAATTACAAAAGATCATATTTTTAAAAAGCCAGAACCATTGCTATCAAAGCATATAACACCTCCTAAGTCTTGGACCATGCCAACACCACATATTCAAAGTATATACTTATACAATTATACCTTATTTGTCATTCCAAATTTAATTATTTGTTCGCTATTTAATAGATGAAAATATAACGAATAAATCAAATACTGAATATCAGGATAACTTGACGGTAAGACCTTATTGGTTAAAATTACCTATCGAGGTATTTAGCCTGCTGAAGTACCTTAGAAAATTTTCTATATATCGGTATGGTACCAAGAATTCCTAAAATTTAAAGTTAATAATCGCACCTTCAGTACGAATGAACTAAGAAATTATTATTTGTATTAAAAATTACGGCGTATTTATAAAGATGCAGAAAATTTGACTACTAATGTGTAATACTGCTTTTACTGTGCTAATCAATATCCTCAAGGCATATAAATTTCTATGTCTGACAAGGTACAACAAAATATTAGAGAGTGAAAAAAACAGGTAAGATATGTTATCAATGTATATCAAAGGTCCAGAAAATTTTCGAGGCTTAGCATTGATTAATATAATTATACATCTTTTATCTTTTATACAGATGGCTTTGTTAAAAATATCTTACTGACCAATGTTCTATAGGTATTGGTTGGGTACAACTCCATAACAATCAAATTGTAAATGAGTTTTCAGCCCAACTTAAATACTGGCCCTCTTTATATCACACTGAATTAATTTCAATTCTATCTGCTATTGCTACTGTACCACGAAACTCTACTATTCAAATTTTTACTGATTTACAATCAGTTATATCCAAATACATCAAACTTACGCGCCTTAATCAAAACTCTTCTAAAAAATTCAAATTTACTGCATGGCCTATATGGCATACACTCCTTAATATTATTAAATCTTTTAATATTCAACTCATACTACACAAAGTTCAGGCCCATTCTGATAACCCTTTTAATAATCATGCTGATCAACTCGCCAATCAACATATTTCTGCTTCTTTTCTTAACTTTAACTATACCAACTCCTATATTCCTTTTCATACTCTATATTGGGAAAATACTTAAGTTTTACAACCTATATGAAGATTTATTAAAAATATTTGCAAAGCTCACATCATAGATTTATGGTCCTCTCAGCAATGTACAAATGAATGGTCACACTTCACTCACTATTTTGATTGGAACTCTACTTGGTTATATTTCAATAATAATCAAAAAGCTTCAAATAATATTACCAACTTCCAACTTAGCAACCTTAAAGCTTTCAAAATTAAATTATTTTTAAATGAACTACCTTCATACTCTCACTTTCACTCAATTTATCCTAACCTATTTCCAAATACAAACTGCATTATATGCAACACTCCTGACTCCCATAATCACTGGTTTTTTTGTTCTGGTACAAACAATATAACCAGATTATTTTTACTGCTATTACTAATACTATTAATTCTACAGATTTAGACCTTCCTTCAAATACCATATCTCAACTTATTCAAACTATTTATAATCACCCAGCCTTTTACTTATCACCAGCTCTACTTTCTCCTTATTATATTCAAACTACACTTAAAGGCTCAATTCCTTCTCATCTTATTCAAGATCTTAGACCCTTTCACTTATCTTCTAAATTAGCTTCTCAAATTATTATAAAAATTCTTCTTCAAGTCTTTGAATTATCCCATGAGCAATTGTGGAAGCCTTACTGTTCCCAATTTGCTTCATGTCAAAAAACTAATAATATTACTTATCCTTCTTCTACTACTTCTAATATATTACAAATCAAGAAGCAACTATCTCTACGCAGAATATTTACATATAGTTGTTCTTGTGGCCAACCTGATCAACTCTATATTAACCCAAATTTATGTCCACCTATTGGTACAGCTCTTAAGAAGATTAGTTCTTGGGCTGTCCACTGGGTTAAATATAGTTCTCCTATAAATTTTATTTTAACTTTATCAAACTAGGTGAGTATTGACCACTCTAGTAGGTTTAGGTCGCAGATAAATTAGTCTGAGCTTCAATTCTTGCATGTAATTTAAATTTTGTATT